>JAGXOD010000034.1:3252500-3360000 GCA_020368025.1 Brachyhypopomus occidentalis | reverse complement strand
TTTGTTGTGTGTGGGGTATGTGTGTGAGTGGTGTGTATGTGTGTGTGGGGTGTTTGGTGGGTTTTGTTGTGTGTGAGTGGTGTGTATGGGGGTGTGGGCTGTTTGGTGGGTTTTGTTGTTTGTGGGGTGTGTGTGTGAGTGGTGTGGGTGTGGTGTGTGTGTGTGTGGGTGGGCGAGTGGTGTGTATGGGGGTTGTGGATGTGGTGTGTGTGTGGGTGGGTGAGTGGTGTGTATGGGGGTGTGGGTGTGGTGTGTGTGTGGATGGGTGAATGGTGTGTGTGGGTGGGTGAGTGGTGTGTATGGGGGTTGTGGGTGTTGGGTGTTTGGTGAGTTTTGTTGTATGTGAAGCCTGTGTTGCTCCATATTGTTGCTCATTGCACCAGCAGGGAAGGCACCTGACCCACCTTCAGAATCCGCTTAGAGCCCCAAACAAAGACTATGACATCATCCTGGAAACACAGGGTCCGATGGCGGAGATATGAGGAGACTGTAGCTGTGTTTACACCCACAATCCCATGTGAGGTGATGACAGCTACTAACAGAAGCGTCAGATGGTTAATGAAGCACAGGAAATGAGAATGGAGCCACCGTTTGTAAACACAGTGTTCAAATTAAGCACCAGTAAACACAGTGTTCACATTAAGCATGAGGAAACACAGTGCTGTCCACTGGGGTGCAGGCAGGGGCTAAAGCACTGCAAGCTCACGGTATTACACACATGTCCATTATGTGACACCTCTGATCCTGAACTCACGGTATTACACACGCGTGTGTCGTCCATTACTTGGCACATCTGATCCTGAACTCACGGTATTACACACATGTGTGTTGTCTGATCCTGGTCATCAACCTTTGTTGGCTCAGTCAGGTATGTTAGAGCAGTGAAACCCTCAGGTCTGTAGTTGCCATGGTGGTGTGCTCAATTTGTGACTATGACTAATTAAAATATATGAAACACAACAATTTGTCCTCAGAGTACTATAGATATATCAAGATACCATTAAACATTTGAGTCCCTGAAATAATATAATATATAGTGAAAAGTGAGCAAAATAAAGTGAACTATACAAGGTGTAATAAACTACCTTTAGAAGAATGGTTGGCATGTGCTTTGCATTATGGTTCTGTCTGAACTGCACACCCGTCACTAAGCCAGCCTTACAGGCACTGCACAACAAATGCAGATAATTGATTAATTATATTAATTATGGATAATTAATTACTTGATGAATTACTTACAACCCCATGATTGATTAATTAGTTAACTGATGTATTTGGTATTTTTCTTAAACAATTAATTGTTGTTAAGAGGTTTGGTATAACAAAAAAGTAAAACTGTGACAGGAAAATGGCTCAGAACGACTAATTAACATCTAGTTAAAGCTGAGGTTATAGAACGAGTATGCGAGCCTCTCCCAGCGGAAGTTCTTTCGTGAAATGGCAGCAACCAATAGCACAAAATCCACTCAGGAAATCACGGGGTCTGTTGTCACACACCGCTCGGGAACGCGCCTGCCCCCAGGGCTGAAATGTGTATCTGCTCCTTTAAGAGGCAGCGCGGTTCCGCGCAGCGGGGATTTCTACGCGGATAGACAACGCAATGAAGAGCAGCGCCGACCCGTCATCATGTGCACCGGGCTTCCAAGGACTGCGTGCCTGTTGCGACTTATTGCCCTCTGCATCCTATTCTCCCACGCGGCAGCCTATTTCGGGTCAGCCACCTTTTTTCACTTGTATGATCTCTTCTTCGCGGAATTAGCACGGGGACTCACTATTGTTATCCTATTTTGGTCTTAATCAGACCCGCCGTTAATTGGGCAGCAGAACTTTGTTGCTACGTACTTCTTTAGTAACAGGTTGAGACACATGGCGATCTAGAGAACGTTGTGCGCAATTACGCATGGTTTGAATCTGATTTTCTTTTCACAAAAGACATTGTCTAAGAATTCTCACGAAACACTTGTTGTAAAGAACTTTTTTAATAGATGCTTTACTTATTAGCATTATTATTATTGTTATTGTTGTGTTTTAAAGGTTATTATCCTAATAAATGAATAGACCAGTAGGTGCAGTAGGTCCAGTAGGTATCTGCTTTTGATTGCGTTATCTGGACAAAATGCTAAAATATATTTTTCCCAGATCTTTTAAGACAGGAAAGTTTAACATGCTGTTAAGGTCGTTTTAATGTAGTTAACAGAGCAGGAGAAACGTTCCCTCGCCGTTCCCAGATGTCTTCCGCCTGCCGTGCCCCGCTGGTTTGGCAGAGCGTCCGTGCCCTTACTCTACCTGATCATTAAGATCTTTCTGGCTTGTGTTGACAGGACATTAAGCGAGTGATGTTTATAATAAGAAAAAAAATTGTGCGCATTTATATTTGTGGGATTTCAATTGCGCCACGTGCACTAAGTTAGGCGGCGATGAAGTTTTCTTAATGAATGTGTAGAAGCTTGGTGTCTTCAGAATAAGACCTCTATTCAAATGCAACTATTCAAATGAACAATGCATTCAAAGCACGAGCGCAACAACAAACGTGTAGGCACGCATGCAAATAACCGGCTTATGTTATCGTTTGTGAGCAAATTGAATGCATAAAACCTTCTATTGCGAATCTTAAAACAACACTGTACATCTTGCAAAATAATAAAACCGTTTTGTCTTTAGAATCAGTAAGTCAAAGTTTGTGTTTAGTAAGACCAGAATATTACCGCCGTCAGTCACAATGAGTTCAGATATTTCACATCTATCTATCTATCTATCTATCTATCTATCTATCTATCTATCTATCTATCTATCTATCTATCTATCTATCTATCTATCTATCTATCTATTTATTTATCTATATATCTATCTATCTGTTTTATTTTATTTTATTTTATTTTATTTTATTTTATTTTATTTTATTTTATTTTATTTCTAGACTGACGGGACGTGAACCTTTGGTCTTTTTACCGAGTCCATATTCCAGTGAGCCGACTACAGGAAAAGCGCACGTAAAGCAATGCGAGCAGATGACCCTGACGCGCAGACAAAAACGCCTCTGTCGCCGCGAACCGGGCCTGGCGGAGACGTTGCGCGAGTCGGTCCGCCTCAGTCTCCTGGAGTGCCGTTATCAGTTCCGGAATGAGCGCTGGAACTGTAGCATGGATGGTCGAGGGAGTCTTCTAAAACGAGGTGAGGAATGATCAACAGGAAAAACAAAATTAAAAATAAAATATTCTGTAGAAATGATATGTGAAGGTCCAGTTCTTATAGTACCTATAGGCTAGTACACTTGCAATCTGTTAAGACTCTTTATAGATGAAAATCATATTTAAAAAATTAGTTTTAAAAAACTATTTTTAAAAGCGCTCTATTTTAAAGCGGACATGTAAATCTCTTGAAAAACTCAGAATGGGAGTTTAAGATGCATGCGCAGGTCAGCGCGCTGGTAATTACCGACTTGGGAAGTTAGGAATCCCTGTGCGGTGGGCCTCGCGGGGCCGCTTGAGATATTTTTAATTCACGGAAGAGCGGCCAGTTCTGAGAGGAAAGGGTGGCCTGATCGCGTACTTTGATCTAAGAAAAAAACTCTAGTCAAAATAACAATTAATTGGATGGAAATACACCCAACGACGGAAAACAACAGTGTTCTTGCTGGGATTACTGCACTATGACTAAAGTCCTGATAAACATCGCAGTTTAGTTCATTGGGGAAACAATAACATAAGACATAACCTCGCGCAGGTTTCCCATTGAGGACGCGGTTTGATCGCGGTGCAGTGAAATAGTGTTGAGGCTTTTTTAAATATGGTATATTACACTGGAGCATTCAGCACTTGTATTATAATTCTAGATTCACTGAATTATGCAGATTTAATTATATGGAAATATGAAGCGTAAAAAAGTATTTTTAATACATTTATTATACGAGTAATGGTATAGTGGCCTGTTTAAGAAAGAATAGCCCATCGATGAAAAACGAACATAATAATTCTTTCGCTAGCTTTCAAAGAGACGGCATTCCTCCTGGCGGTGTCATCGGCGGCTCTCTCGCACGCGCTGGCCAAAGCGTGTAGCTCGGGACGCATGGAGAGGTGCACGTGCGACGATTCGCCGGGTCTCCAGCACCGAGAGGCGTGGCAGTGGGGTGTGTGCGGCGACAACCTCAAATACAGCACCAAGTTTCTCAAAAAGTTCTTGGGCCAGAAACGGGCCAGCAAGGACCTGCGGGCGCAGACGGACGCTCATAATATAAACGCTGGCGTTCGGGTGAGTGACACGACACATGAAGCATGTTGGAAACAGTTGAAACTTGTCCTCTTTCGCAGGGAAGGTTTAGGCCTGCACTTTATCTTAATATATTTATGGCATACGATTTTATTTTATATAAAAGTTGAGAGAGACATTTTTACAGTCAGTTTGACCTGGGCGCAGACTCCAGATCTTGGCAGGGATTGGAGAGGTGCAGCTGGCCCGTAGTGAGCCTGAAGGTGGCCTGTGAGGAAAGGGCGAGGCAGGTGAACAGGAGGCCGTGTGGAGCCAGGTGTTCCTGCCTCTGCTCCAGGCAGGCTGTGGGGGCCCTCTGAAAATTAGAGGCTTCCCATCGACCTTATTATAATGTGACGAGACCTCTGTAATACAGGAGTGTGTTTTTTTTCCACATACAGTATGCCTCCCGCATGGCTGATCTCAGCCCTGCTACCAGTGCCCTTAAAAGACTTCCACAAATCCTCTAAGGATTGTCCACAGCAAGCCGCCTCAGGGAGAGAGCAGGGGAGAGAGAAAGAGAGAAAGAGAAAGAATGACGGAGAATGACAGAAGGAATGATAGAGCAGGAGGGAGAGAGATAGAGAGGGAGGGATAGAGAGGGGGTGAAAGAGATAGAGAGAGAGAGATTGAGAGATAGAGAGGGGGAGAGGGAGAGAGAGATAGAGAGAGGGAGGGAGAGGGTGAGAAAGGGAGAGAACTTTTATCTGTTTCAGGTTTTGCTACTTTCCTGAGTTAACACCTTCAGCCAAAATGTAGAGGTGCCTATATGCCTGTTACCCTCCACTGTCACACACACACAGACACTCACACACACACTTGGATGGCCCTCAGGGTGTCTTCATACCTGTGCAGGCTGGAACAATGTGTATAGCAGCTCCGTCCCCGTGGGCGTCCTCTTCTTCAGCCTCTGTCTCCGTGGAGATTTGACCCCTTTCTGACCCCGGGGCTCTTTATTGAGCTGGTGAACTCTTGGCCACATATGGTGGTTCACCAGTGCATCCAGTTAGATGTCCTCAGCTAACCACCACAGACACAGAGCAAAACCCCCAGCGTGAAGCACGTGTGTCATTAGTGTACGCACCAAAACATGGATCTGCTCAGAAGCTGCGCACACAGACCTTGAGCGCTACAAGAGGGGAGAGAGGAGAGAGGGGAGGAGAATACGGGAGAGAGGCGAGGGAGAAGAAACAGACCAGGAAAAGAAGGTGGTGTGAACATGAAGAGATGAAGGGGTCATGCTCTTCCCTCAGGCTGAGAGATGGAGACAAGGGGGCAAAAAGAAGGAGGGAGAGGGAGAGAGAGGGAGAGAGAGAGGGTAGATCAGATGTTCCGTGTGAAACAGTCCTCCTGTCTCCATCACCATCACTAGCTGATGATTGGAGTGTCCCTGAGCAACCACCCGATCCCAGAACACATACACGACCTGCAGGATAGTAGCTCTCTGTTAGATAGGAAGCCAAGATAAGGTCAGACTGTCGGTTCTGCTCACCGTGTTCCACATGGACAGGGTCCTCCTCTCTTCTCCTCCTCTGTTCTCTTCCTCTCTTCTCCTCCTTGGTCTTACTCAAAGCGCTTAATATGCCTTTCATTCTTCATTAGGACACCTCCCAACCCCATCTGTCCCTTTCTGTCTTACTTTGCTGTCTCATTGTCTCTCTTCCTCTGTCTCCAACTCGGACTGCTCCCATTTCTCTCTCTCTCTCTCCCTCTCTCTCTCACTCTCTCTCTCTCTCTAACCCTAACTCTTTCTCTCTCTCCTAGGCTGTGAAGAGTGGACTGAAGACGACCTGTAAGTGTCATGGCGTGTCTGGGTCTTGTGCCGTCCGCACATGTTGGAAACAGCTCTCCCCATTTCATGACACGGGACGCTTGCTCAAGTTCCGCTACGACATGGCAGTGCGTGCTCTCAGCGTCACCAACGCTGCCACCGGCGAGACCGAGCTGGCTGGCCCCCGGCTCCATGGCAACACTGGTCCCAGGCCCCGCCCCACAGAGCTGGTGTTCCTGGAGGAGTCTCCCAGCTTCTGCAGAGTGTCGCGCTACTCGCCCGGCACGGCGGGAAGACCCTGCGACAAGGACACGAGCTGCAGCAGCCTGTGCTGTGGGCGGGGCTACAACACTGCACTCCGCCTCTCCACCCTCTCCTGCCACTGCCAGGTGCGCTGGTGCTGCCACGTGGAGTGTCAGACGTGCGTACGCGAAGAAGAGGTGTACACATGTAAAGAGCACTGAGAGAGGGGGGGCGGGGTAGAGGGAGAGAAGGAAAGAATGCTAGAGAGAGTGGTATAAAAAGAGATGGTAGAGAGAGAGTGGTAGAGAGAGAGAGGTAGAGAGAGTGGTAGATAGAGAGGTAGAGAGAGAGAGTGGTAGAGAGAGAGGTAGAGAGAGTGGTAGAGAGAGAGGTAGAGAGTGGTAGAGAGAGAGAGGTAGAGAGTGGTAGAGAGAGAGACAGGTAGAGAGAGTGGTAGAGAGAGAGACTGGCAGAGAGAGAGGTAGAGATAGAGATATTTTGTGAGTTGGAATGAAAAAGCGGACAAAAGAGACTCAGAAAGAGACACAAAAGCAGCAGGAGATGTGGGCGTGTGGTGGAAGATAGATGATGGGGAAGGGTGGAGGAGTCCCTGGGTTCCATCTACTTCAACTCCAGCCTCTTGGACAAGTGTGGGCAAGGCTGGACAAGGACCCTGAGGCCTGTCAGACAAGATGCCTGTCTGAAATAGGAGCAGTACTCCTGTTGTCATGGAAGTAAACTGTAACATTGCATGATTTCAATGCTGAGATGGCTTCCAGTAGTGAGGAACCACTACTAAAGTCTTACACGTGCCGCCGAGATCTCCAAGCGGCCGAGGTCTCCTCGCTGCCGAGGTCTCCACACGGCCACAGTGAGGACACTATAATAGGTGCTGACATGGAAGAGGCATTTGGAAGATCTGGCAACCCTAAACAAACTTTAAGGGCTGATGTGCCAGTGTGATAGTAATCCCCTCAGCTACCTGTCTGTCTGTCCGCCTGTCTATCTTTCAGAGAACCAAAATAAGGATCAAATAACATACTGAAGTTACAAAGCACTTATAATTGTCACGTTGTATATATCGTCTGTCTGGTGGAGGAGAATGTAACATATGTGCATTCATCAGGCTTTTACTTGGACAGTTAATTCAGTAAGGTCCTTTGGAAAAAACAACTGGAAAACTGATTGAAATATGCAATGATATTAAATATATGTAATATATATATATTTATATCTATTTTTAAAGGGATATTAAATGGTTAATATTTAAAGAAAAAAAACATGTAGGGTGAGCATCATTAATACTCAAGAAAACTCTCTCCCCATTCTGAGAATTCATCTACAGGGGAACAAACCTATCACTAGTGGGTTATTGCAGTGTGTGTGTGTGTGTGTGTGTGTGTAGTCCTACAGCTGCATAATGTTTGCTAACGATCTGCTTGTTGTGGTTTCACGCTGCACATTCAAGGACAAACGAGCACGGTTTTCCCAGAATGCTTCACCTCCCCCATCCTCCCCAGACATCCCCAGACCTCCTCCATCCTCCCGCGACCTCCTCCATCCTCTCCAGACCTCCTCCATCCTCCCCAGACCTCCCCAGACCTCCTCCGTCCTCCCCCGACCTCCTCTGTCCTCCCCAGACCTCCCCCGTCCTGCTCAGACATCCCCAGACCTCCTCCATCCTCTCCAGACCTCCTCCATCCTCCCCAGACCTCCTCTGTCCTCCCCCGACCTCCTCTGTCCTCCCCAGACCTCCTCCATCCTCCCCAGACCTCCCCCGTCCTGCTTCATTCTTGTCTGAGCCCTTTTTTTGTTGTTACAAATACCAGCCATTCATTATCCCCCATTACCAATCAGGGAAAATCGCAGCTCCTCTGAAGTGCTGCATGGTTCCCTGCACACCTGCACTCTCCCGCGCCGGACACTGGCCACGCCCTCAACAGGGCACGCCGGACACTGGCCACACCCCCGGCAGGGCACAGGGCATGCTGGACACTGGCCACGCCCCTGGCAGGACACAGGGCACACCGGACACTGGCCACGCCTCGGCTGGACACTGGCCACGCCCCTTAGTTCAGACCCATCACCTCCGGCTTGTAGTCATTGTTGTTGTATTTATTTATTTATTTTGATTTATTACTAAATAGGTAAAAGTCCTTCTAAAGAGGTGAAAGTTGCTCACTAATGGCTTTAATCTAGATACGTCCCTGACATTGAGCTGGATCAGCTGTTTCTACAGTGCTGAAAACACAACGGTCAACATTTCTCATGAACATTAAAATTCAACTAAGAATTTTCATCAGTTAAACATTATCAGACTGAAAACTGAAATCTACAAAGTACCTTGTGCCATACTGTGTGTGTGTGTGTGGGGTGTGTGTGTGTGAGTGTGTGTGTGAAAGAACTCTGGTAAAACTGGCCTCATCAATCACATTGAGAAAGGTCCAAGTTTCTTGTGTCTTGATTGGAGGCCTGAAGCACACAGGGAAAGCACAGAAAGAGAGAGAGAGAGGAGAGAGAGAGAGAGAAAGAGACAAATGGAGGAGAGAGAAGAGAGAGAGAGTAGAAAGAGAGAGAGAGAGACATATGGAGGAGAGAGAGGGGAGAGAGAAACATACAGAGGAGAGAGAGAGAGAATAGAAAGAGAAATAGTGGAGAGATATTTTCATGTTTCAGACTCATTAAGTGATTTTTCTGAGACCTTGTTCACAGACAGGTGGAGTTTGTATGTCAGCTCTTATTGAATGCAAAGAGATCAGACCATCTAAGAGTTGGATTATTACATAGAGAGTTGTCTTTTGTTTACTGTGTGCTGTCAGCAGCAGTGTCTGGTCTGCAGGTCTGGAGGGGAGGGTTAGCACACGGCAGGGATACACCAGTCTCTCTCACCATTCAGAGAACATGCAAATCAGCCCCTGGCCAAGTGCTGGAAGGCTAGATTAAATCATTTCCTTATCTGTGTATGTGTGCGTGTGTGAGTGTGTGTGTATATACATGAGTGTGTGTGTGTGTCCACACCCGTGCCTAAACATTTGTACAGTGTTCATATCAATTTACAGTGAGAAGGATCAAAGCCAGAGTGTGTAGTGATGGGACTGTAGGACTGTGTCCACACACCTTAACCACTGTCACTAATGTCTCCTAATCTTGTGGTTCTACCACACAAACATGCACTGAAATCTGGAAAAATCACATTTAAAAAAACATTCAGTCCTCAGCAGAGGTTTAAAGTAGAGCCCTAGATTTAGAGATTTAGAACATACAAAGCATCTGAACTGTCTTTGTGATAGCCTTTTGACCTTTTTTCGATCTTTTTGACCTTGTTCCTTATTAAAAAATTACTGTATCAATTTTAAATAAAGTCAATATAAACGTGTGTATTAATGGATGCACGTCAACTCTGGTAGGCACTATGACTCCTTGTCTCCCTTTCTCTCTCGCTCTGTCTCTTTACCCCTTTATTTCTTTCTCTGTCTCTCTACCACTCTCTCTCTCTCTGTTTCTCTCTGTGTCTGTGGTTGAACACCTGCTCAGGCCACCCCACATGAGCAGGGATAGTTAAATGAGTTTGTTCTCATGTCTCCTGAGGGACTTACTGCCGTCTCTCCGTAAGCTCTCATTTTTGTTTTGGCAGATCTCAGATCTCACTACAGTTCTCACTACAGATCTCACTATAGCACTCACAGATCTTGCTACTCTTCTCACTACAGATATCACTAGTTCTCACTACAGATCTCACTATAGCACTCACAGATATCACTACAGATGTCACTATTTCTCACTACAGTTCTCACTACAGATTCATTACAGATCTCACTATAGCTCTCACTAGTTCTCACTACAGTGTGTCTGTGCTCAGTGATACATTATCATAGAAGTTTGTAACTTCTCTGAGTTTTAAACCCACTAAACAGAAACACTACCATACCTCCCTGTGCCCACCACCATACTCCCTGTGCCCACAGCTTCTGTTCTGTCTGCTGTTCGTGAGAAACTAAGAGAAACTTGCATGTTGTGATATTGCTGCAGCTGCTGCTGCTGATGATGATGATGAAGCCCCCAGTTTTACTGTTTTACTTTTAAATTGTACCTGAAATACACAAACACACACATGCGTACTGTGATGCACGGTAATCCATGTGTAGTTAATCACATTAAAACGTAATCTCGGGTAAAAAAGTAATGACCGTGTACACATGCTCACACCGTCTCACTGTCTGGGTGCCTTCCCAAGCCCGAGGTCTCTTAATAGGTCCCCTAATGACTGTTCATCACCTCTTACCTTTGTTCAAAGAGAACTCAGAGCTGGTGGTGCTCTGGAGGTGAAGGGTGATGGATGTCATGTCGGCAAGACAACAGCTGTGGGTAGGTTTAGTCTGGAACCAAAGCCCAGCTCTCAAAAATCCAGCTCTCAAAAATCCAGCTCTTGAAAATTCTCTTTACTCATTTTTAACTCACAAGAAAACATACCTCTCCACACACACACACACACACAAATACATTCACATAGTCAGACATGCATCTTCACCAAAGGAATTTCTGCCCCAGAGGTATTTAAAAGTAGGAGAAAGCTTTGAGCAGAGAGGGGAGGAAAAGAGGTGAGTGAGTGAGGGAGGGAGAGAGTGAGTGAGTGAATGAGTGAGTGTGTGAGGGAATGAGGGACTGAGGGAGGAAGTGAGGGAGGGAGGGAGGGAGTGAGTGAGGGACTGAGGGAGGAAACGAGTGAGGGAGTGAGGGATAGAGTGAGTGAGGGAGCAAGGTAGTGAGTGAGTGAATGAGTGAGTGAATGAGGGAGTGAGGGAGGGAGAGAGTGAACAAACATCGGTCTCAGTGATGATGACTGTCCTTCCGTCAGATTGTGTGTGTGTGTGTGTGAGACATTACTGTACAGTCTGATGGGGACTGAGGAGACTGAGGGGGTCTGACAGGAAAAGGTGGGTAGTAGAAGGAGCGAAGTATTCATAAAGGAAGAATCTGATGTCTTTAAGATGTCTCACAGGGGACTGTGTGTGTGTGTGTGATCTACTGAGGTTGATGTAGCGCTGCTTCAATAATGAATAGTAAAGCCTTCATTTCCCCAGAGCCCAACCTCCACAGGGAGCAGAGGCCACTTCTCACGCACACTCTGTGTGTGTGTGTGTGTGTGTGTGTGTGTGCGCGCAATGGCAACGCTGGCTTGTTTTCTTGTAAAGAAGATAGATCTGCTACTCCCTGGGGACGAGACACTTTATCTGCCATTTTTAGATTGAACAACAGGAAACACACACACAGACGCACAGACACATACACACACACAGACACACACACATATACACACATATACACACATAGACACATTTAAGTTTTTAAAGAGACTCAGAACAATAATAATGCTCCTCAGATTAACAGTCAAATCTGTTGAAAGCTGACAGCTACACTATCACAGCTTCAATGTCTGTGTACGTGATGACAATCCTAGCTACAGCCCCTGTCTCTATGGGAACAGAGAACTGGGTTCAGTAGGTCATTCACACATGACATTTTCATAAATATTATGTTCTGTTGCTTAGCAGATGTAATTTATACACAGCAAGTTACATATTTGAAGGTAGATTTCAGGTTTATACATCACCGATTGGTCCACAGAGATGTTTAGCGTAGCATGGCAGCTAAACTCAACCTGCCTGAAGCAGTGGGTATTAATCTGAACTCTGCAACTCACCGGACCTCACTGGACCTTGCTGGGGCTGGACCAGCACTGGACCTACAGAAGAGTCTCAGACCAACTAGAACAGTAATGAAGGGGAGAGAGAGGTCAAAGAGAAAAATAGAGAGAGACAGAGAGAGATAGAGAGAGACGCCCACCATCACTGTTCACTTAAACATATTGTGTGTATAGATATATGTATATATATAAAATATATGCACATATTTTATATAGATATCCTTTGTAAATTTAGCAGTCTTTTTTTTTAATTGTTGATATTTTTTATTTGTTACCTTTGTTGTCACTTATTTTGTAATTGTTGTTGCTCTTATTTTATTTCTCATATATTGTTGGAATGGTTTGGCAATATTGTTGTAAATTGCAGTCGTGCCAATAAAGCTTAAAGAGGGAGAAAGCTAGAGAGAAAGAAAATGGAATAAATGAGAACGAAAAGCAGCAGAAAACCTGAACACATCAAGAGAAAGAGAAAAGAGGAGAGAGAGCAGATGAGAGAGAGCAAGAGTCAGAGGGAGAGAGAGAGAGAAAGTAAGACAAAAGCAAAAAAGAGAGTCCCTCCATCACCCTAACCCCACCCAGCTCTCTCCATCCATGAGTGCCCATGTCTCTTCTCATAGTCTTTCCTTCCTTCATATCGCTCCCTGACCCTCAGCTGCCTGCATGGATCCCAACGTATGGCCCTCTAACATTTCATACATACACATATATTCATGCATCTGTTTCCCACCAACACAGAGACACCAACACAGATACACCATTGTATCAAAGGCTACACATATTGTGTGTGTGTGTGTGTGTGTGTGTTTGGGGGTGGAATCAAAGAATGAATAACTGTGAGTGTAAGATTGTGAATGCATAAATGAGGGACTGAGTTAAACCATGGGAAAAATATGAATGTTAATGTGTGTGTGTGTCCGTGTGTGTGTATAAGAGGGAGTATGAGTGAATTAGTACATGAGTAAGTAAATAAAGGAGTGAATAAGTAAGTGAGTTAAAAATATAATAAAACGTGTGTAACTGTGCAAGTATGTGTGTGTATGCCTTCTCACACAAACAGACACACACACACAGACACACACACACACGTGTATGTTGAGATTATGTCTCCCAGCCTTTCTGGCTTGGTGGCTGAGAGCTGGGAATGTGGTGGGGGAGGATTTCCCATCAGTCTGTGCTCCGCACTCCAGTAGGAACACCTGGATGTCTGAGGCTCGAACCCAGCAACAAAACGCACTCACCCCACGCACACACTATCTGCTTTGGCAGACCATAACAAACACCAGATCAGTGCCCTCTGCTGACCAAATACAAACATAACACCATCACGTGGAGAATCTTACAGAATAAAACTTGTGTGTGCAATAATCACAATTACCTTAAGAATGTGTAGTTATACTTACAAATGTACCTAATACCATCCTCTTCTGCACATACATACACACACATACACACATATACACACACATATACACCTACACACACACACACACACACTCCAAAAGCTGTGGGACCCTTTTTGTTCTGACCTCCATTAGCAATGAAAACAAGACTTTCCCAGACTGATCAACAAGCAGAAGTGAAGATAAGAAACGATACAGACCAGAGCGGCATGTTCCCTTAACACACACACACACACACACCTTGCTCATCTACCAGCTAGTCTATTCTTGCCAGAAACTGGAGAGAGGGGTCAGTGTTTGGGAAGAGTCCACTCACAGGGCTCAGCCTGGGTGACCTGTTAGTGTCAGCGACTGGACATGACGGGCTGTCAGTCACTGCACAGGCAGAGGAAGAAGAAGAAGACCCACCATGAAGTGGTGTTTATGATACCATCCTGAGACACACACAGAGGTTATTGAGATGGGGAGAGAGAGAGAGAGAGAGGGAGAGAGAGAGAGAGGAAGAGGGAGAGAGGGAGAGAGAGAGAGAGAGAGAGAGAGGGACAGGGAGAGGGAGGGAGAGATGCGAGACACGATCGCTCATCTCTTAAGATGGTGCTGGAGGGGTAAAAGTGTCACCCCTCTCACAGGTGGTGTAGCTGTAGCCACAGGCTACTGTGTGTGCGGCTAGCAGCTGCACAATCCATTATTGAAGAGAGAGAGACAGAGAGACAGACAGAGAGAGATTAAAGGAGAATAATAAGGAATGGACTGGTTCTGATATTCTGATATGACATTAAAGATTTGACTCCTCTCTCAGTGGGACTCTCATGTGAATACTGTAACATGCTTCTCTCCCTCTCTCACTGTCTCTCTTTCCCACACACACATGTTCATGATTCCTGATAGGTCTTCATTTCCCTCCACAGTCTCTCATATTCAGACAGACGTACATCATTTTGGAGTGGGTGTACGTGTGTGAGTGCATGTGTACATGTGTGTATCTGTCTGTGTTATTTTAGATCACAAGAGATCACAACAACCTACAGATGGGAAATAGAAAATATAAGACATTTGGAAAAAGAATCTGGAGCCTTCTGTCTTCTCACCTCAGTGCCTCTCCTCATCTCAGTGTCTCTCCTAATCTCAGTGTCTCTTATATCAGTTTCTATCCTAATCTCAGTCTCTCCAAATCTCAGTGTCTCTAATAATTACAGTGCCTCTCATAATCTCAGTGTCTTTCCTCATCTCAGTGTCTCTTTATCTCAGTGTCTCCTTTTATCAGTCTCTCCTCTCATCTCACTGTTTCTCCTCATCTTGGTCAGATCTCCATGGTCACGGGACACTTGTGAAAGAGTGGAGAGTCCCATAGCCCAAAGGGGTGGTGGTGAAGAGGAGGTGGCGAAGGGGAGATGATGAAGGGGAGATGATGAAGGGGAGGTGGTGAAGGGGAGATGGTGAAGGAGAGGTGGTGAAGCCAGCATTTTTTTAACAGTGAGCACAAGTAAAATAGACATTGTATAAAACACACAAAAGATTTATGTAGCTTCGTAGTTCTTGTACAGTAAGCTATGAGGCATGCCTATTTAATGTTTTGCTTTCGTATCACTTGAAAAGGAATTTTGGGACAACAGGGCTATTGTACACACAATTAACACACCTGGACAATACCCGATGCCTCTGGTACACAGGTGTGGTTGCGTGATCTGTGTGTGTCTTTGCAAGTGTGTGTGTGTGATAGGACGAGACTGAATGATGTCTTGTCGCTGGAGGAAAGGCAGCTTGACCTATGTAACCCCAGAAGAAGCTGAATACATATCACTCAGGCTTAAGCACTCCCCCCACCTCCGTATTTCCAAAATAACAATATGTCTGATGTCTAGAATGCCAGGACTCACACAGACAGATGGCCTTCATCTGACTTTATGCCCTGTGCTTCTTTTTTACCTGAACACCCATTATTGAACATTTTGGAGTAAAGTACCTCACCTCCTCACAATATGTCTTATAATAATAACAAATAACAATCTCAAAATAATAACAGAGAGGATGAAGAGAGAGAGAGAGAGAGAGAGAGAGAGAGAGATTGAGGTAATGCAAGACCTAGCATGAAAGGAGACAGTGCTGTCGGGAGGGTTGAGGAGGCGAGACTGTTTCAGAAGACTAGCCTGGAGATACAAGCCTGAACCATTTCCAAGGAGTCTTCATACAGAACTCATCTGAACTGTTCCTTAATACAGAGTCTGAGAGACATCATCACTACACACACTACACACACACATAAAGGATAAAGCAGAGCACCTTTTGTCTTCTCTTGATAGATAGATAGATAGATAGATAGATAGATAGATATCTAAAATTATATACATATATATATATATATCTTACAATTCTCTCTCTCTCCCTCTCATAGACAGACATGTCATGAGAAGGCACTGTACATATTTTACCACAGGGCAAAGAATCCCAACCACAGCTTAATGTAGGGAAATCACGCAATCAGTCACGTCAAAACTAAGATGAACAATTCCACAAACCCTGTGTCACCTCGTGTCTCCATCGGCAGGTTCTCTCTCTCTCTCTCTCTCTCTCTCTCTCTCTCTCTCTATCTCGCTTTGGAAAGTTTGATATCACCACTCATGTCTGTGACTCCGGGCGAGGGAGGTTCCACCGCACATCGAAAGAGTTCGGCGGAAACCAACATCATTAGATAAAGACGAGACTAATGTGGGAGTTGACAAAACCTTGCCCCAATATGGTATGTCACTCGTCTCTCCTGTCAGTGACGCTCCCATGATGGGGAGTCAACGCTTCTGTCTCCATCAAAAAATTGCATTTGATTTTGCACCAAGTGCAGTTGGAGGGTGATTCAACTTAAAGGAGAAATAAGATATTTACCAGCATAGCTGTCGGGGGAATAAAATGACACCATGTTGAGAGAGAGAGAGAGAGAGAGAGAGAGAGAGAGAGAGAGAGAAAGAGAGAGAGAGAGAGACTGTTGTTGCAAAATGGGATTTCCATATAGTTTCCATATATTTAGAAAGATCAATTAAAGCCGGATTTAAGCAACCTAATGCAGAAATTGCTTAACTATGAAACAACAACAATAACAATATATTTTTGTTGATATTCAGTGATGGCCAAATGGTTAAAAATCCAAAACATTCAAAACAATTCTATTTAAAAACAAGACTTTTAACTTGACTAAATTTAGGGACGTTTTGTTTTTCCCTTTTTGTATTTTATATTTAGTTTTAATCAGGCAAATGCAAGACGGTGCTAAAGGTCCGATAAGAGGTCATTTCCTTGTTGACGTGTTCGAGGTAGCGTTCCTAGCTAGGTAGCTAATCTAGATATGTGAGTCATAACTGAAAGTAAAACTGTGCCTTTGAGTCGGTATTCAAGAGGATTACATTCAGTTTGGCGGAGGTTTGAATTCCCATAGAAGATGGAGACACTTTATCATCAAACTAATAAGTGAGTGCACATTCTCATTGGGGATTTCCAAGTAGTTTGTAAGGTCAGTAGTCGGCGTTAGCTTAGTTAGCTAGCTGCGCTGATGCGGCTCGCGCGCTCAGGTCGCTTAGACAACCAGCTCCGGACGTTATAGCGATTTTAGGGTTGCCGATGTAACCGGGCATACCCGGGCAGCGTCTCACTGCTCCACTCGCCTTGTGTTGTACGCAAAACACAGTTTAAAAATGTCATAGCTGGACTGCACGTATCTAAAAAGAAAACGGCCCCAACGTTTGCGTATCTGCTAACTCGTTCCCCATAACATCGTAACGGTAATATTACTACACAAACCAGCAGTAACGTTAGACCGCAATACAACAGCGGCTGGTATTAAGGCTCGTAGAGGTCTGAGGGGGACACAACGCCTTGACTTCAAGCAACTACGTTTCATAACTTTGTTGTCACAGCTGTCACAGCAAGGGTTGCCACTCGTCCTGTAAAGTACGGAATCGTCCCGTATTTGGCAGTTAAATGTTACGTCACGTATTGAACCGATACGGGACGCGATTTGTTTTTTTTTCAAAAGTGTCCAATACTCATCTCTGTCACACACACATCAAGAATAAATGTAACAATTAAGTATAAAATAAAATACAGGAAATACTAAGGCCAGAAAAATGGTTGTGGATTCTCTACGGACCGGTGTTACCTGCTGGCGCTGCTGTCACCGCAACAGACGTCACGCCACACACCCGCCCCGCGCCTCTGAAAAAATGTCTTCTGCTACACCCGACACTCCACCACGTCCCCAGAAACAAAAGCGTTTGCAGTGAGTGGGAAGAGGCGCATCCATGGCTGAATAGCGTCATTGGGGATGAATTTAAGGCAAATTGTAAGGTTTGTCGGCGAGTATTTTCAGTGTCTATGTTGGTCACGGCCGGTGGTGGGTGTCCCTTATTTTCATTTGTGAAAGGTGGCAACCCTAGTCACTGCACAGCACAATGAACTGAAAGATCATCTTTTTTTGATTGTCATCAGTGTGTCAGGTTTTCATTTGTAATGTCATACCCAACGTTGTAAAAAGTTGTGATTTTGGTTAGGTATAAAACTGTTTATAAATGTTTGTCATTATCAGGCAAATTCAGGAACTGCAGTCTCAAATGGGACGACTGGAGACGACAGATCGACAGTCAGTGCACTGTAAGGCCCCCCCTCTCTCCACCACTCTAATGACTGTCACACTCTTTCTGTTCTGTTCATAAAAATGGGAAATGTGCGTATTACATCAGCAGTATTACAGCTGCAGTGTTATACGCACGTTTTCTTGGTGTTGCAAGTTTGTGTTGTATTGTGTTGTATTGTATTGACTCTAGAATTCTTTGGCGATGCTGAGTCCAGATTCACCCACGTATTGTGCGAAAACTTCAAAACCCAGGCTTCAAGAGATTTCGTGATTTGGTTGCTGCAAATTTAAATTCCGTATTAATAATTGTCGTTTTATCAAACATTGTCAAAAGAGTTCCAGTTATAACAGAATATTAAAAATGTTCATTGCTATGTGATGAGAAGTTGGGTATGTCAGAACTCGCGGTGCTTCACCACATATCACAGAGAAAGTAGTTTATTTTTCCTTTCTGTCAGAATGTGTTGGCCTCATTGTGTTTGGGAACTCTGTGTTGTCCGAGTCAGTCTTCTTGTTTGACAGGGATGGACTCTGGAGTGCCATGACTGCAGTGTCCCGAGGTGGAGATGATGGAGCAGTCAGTCAGTCTGGTGCCCAAGCAGGAAGGACAGGGTGGGGCTAGATGGAAAGAGGCAGGGTGAATGTTTTGGGACAGCGGGTGACGAACTGCATGGACTAGGAGGAGGGGTGTAGTCGGGGGCAGGGGTGGTGAGGTTCGGACAAATAAGTTTCTCTGCGTCAGACACTTGGGTGTATGTGTATAAAGGGTCCCAGTGGATGCCAGGCTGTGACAGGCTGTGCAAAACCAGCCGCTATGAAGTGCAAATGTTTCCCACCAGCATCAGGTCTTCTCCCAGGAAACGACACACATCCTGTCAATCAGAGAGGGTGGAGCTGTCTGCTCCGCCTGCTTGTTCAAACGTATCTGCTAACTAAATGTCTCTGTGCATGTTTGTGTTGTAAATATGTTTGTGCATTGTGTTGTAACCATATTTTTGACAGCTCTCTGTGTGGAAGGATTTTAAGGGAATGCTTGTGTGTGTGTGTGTGTGTCTTTCACAGTGTTAGAAAATGAGTTGCAGGCCAGAATTGAGCAGATCTTCACTCATCTGGAGCGGCTTGAGATCCTGGCCAGCAAAGAGCCACCCAACCGCCGTCAGAATGCCAAACTGTGAGTTCTGCCGTCACTGTGGAAACCCTGCTCACACGACCACTGCCCATCCAACCTGCCGGTATAGAACGGTGCGGAAGCTGATCCGTGCGAGTTGGTACACGTCAGCAGCACATCTGAGACTCCACCTCCCAGCATGCTCGAGTGCTGCACGGCGGCCATACTGCAGAGCCCAAACACACTCAGTCCTGTACAGACCTCATCCCTGCAGATGAGGGCCGCTAGAGCGCTGCCTGTCCTGAACCTGCACCGAGACGCACCAAGTGTTTAGAGGCGGGCGCTACGATGGGGCGCTACGATTGGTCGTGGACTGTTCCGTGTCGGCCGTCGTTCAGTGTGTAATTGTAGAGACATGTGGTTGGTGGAGGATGGGCTGGTGATGCGTAGTGAGTGGAGTTGCTGTGTGATGTGGGTGGACGTGTGTGACTGTGCCCTGCAGCAGGGGCCTCCTTTGATAACATTCCGACCATGGTCACGTCATTGCCGGCAAACTGACGTAAAAGTGGAACTACAGCGCTCTGAAAATAGACCTGAGGCTAAAGCACCTGAGATGTCTCTCTCTCTCTCTCTCTCTCTCTCTCTCTCTCATGTCTGAGGTTTAAGCCACTGTTGTGCTCTGTGTCTCCCCCCCCCCAGACGGGTCGACCAGCTGAAGTATGATGTGCAGCATCTGCAGAGTGCACTAAGGAACTTCCAGCACAGACGCTACACACGAGAGGCTCAGGAGAGGGAGAGAGAAGAACTAATGAGCCGGACCTTCACTACCAATGTTAGTGCACACATATACACACACTACCCTATCAGACTGGTATTCACCATTTCTCTATATTGTCAGTTATAAAGTTTCCTCAGAATCCTTTTGTCGGATGGCAGGGCTCTCATTTTCTTTTTTTGTGCGTGTGTGTGTGTGCGCGAGTGTAGGAAGCGGACACCTCTATCCCCATAGATGACACACTTCAGTTTAACTCTTCCCTGCACAGTGCTCACAGAGGCATGGACGATCTTCTGGGCTCTGGTTCCAGTATTCTCAATGGTCTCCGTGATCAGAGGGGTACACTCAAGGTGTGTGTATTTTGCACTTGTAAGGATCGTCAGAATTTTGTCACAGCCTGTTTCTGTGCTTAAAGGCAGTTAAACACCTGTAAAGAGGTTTTTTGGTTGTTTTCTTTATGAAACTGATCATCCACAATATAATCAAATATTAAGGTGGAAATGTCAATTTCCAGATTTGTGATTATAAATCACAGGAAACAGCCAATTTAGTCAAGGTTGGGTTGGTTTTTATTTAAATGTCTTGATCCTCCGTGTTTCAGGGTACCCATAAGAAGATGCTAGACGTGGCAAACATGTTGGGTCTGTCCAACACGGTGATGCGTCTGGTAGAGAAGCGAGCGACCCAGGACAGGTTCATCATGGTGACTGGTATGTTGGTCACCTGCGTGGTCATGTTCCTGGTGGTCAGGTACCTGAGCTGAACACTCCAACCCTGAACTCAACCCGCCCGATGTGATATTGACCCCAACATATGTCAGTGCGTTGGGTCCTCGAAGGATTACTTCACGTGCTGTTCTGGATTTATATCTGCCATCTTCTTTGGATGATGGCAAGTGAAAATTAGTTTAATGAAAAGTCACAAAAGTGTAAACCCAGAAGTCTTCATGTGAAGCACCAGGAAAAAAAACTGTTGCTTCTTCCTGTCATACTGTAATTAGCTGTCATAAGGGAATTAATTCTGGATTGTTTGTTGCTACACTTGCCATTAATTGTTCCTATAATGTATAAGGCAAACTGATGTTTTTGAAAAATAAGGTTTTCATATAATGGTGACACAAAGCATAAAGGACGTTTTATACTTTGTGAAAATTAACTCACAAAGTCCCTACTTTAAAGACCGAATCCATTTACCATTATGAAGCTTCACTTAATAAAAACAATATTCTGTACAATGTTTGTGAGGTGGACCAGACCTCAAAATGCAGTTGTTCATTGTGATTCTCCAACATCTTCGAATCATCAGTCAGGTGGTTGTGGATTGTAGCCTTCAAGGAACCGTGAAGCGATCGTGCAGCCCATCTGTACCCACTGTGTACCGCACCATGCAGCTCCCAAACACAAGCACCAGGGTGCCTGGAATACGTCAGCAGACCCTTTATCTTCACAAGGACTTATACAAGCAGGAAATGAGATCTTATTGGACAACTGTGGCCTCACCCTGCTGCTCAGACAGAACATATGGGAACAGTAGAGAAGAAGTACGTTTTATTAGTCCCCTTAGGGGAGTTGGGTGCCTTGATGAAGGGCCCTTCAGCCAAGGTCACTGCTGGTCACAGGGCTTAAACCAGCAGCCTTACAAGCCCAAGCCTGCAGGCCGCAACTGTCCCACTATAGGAAAGTGCCCAAACAGTAGAATCGTTACACATCCACAGGTCTAGTAAAGTCAGTGTATGAAAGACATTAAGGATTTCTTAACATACCTGAGATGTCAAATCATTGATGTATATAGTGTTGTTTTAAATGAAGTATTTCTACATACTGCACTATAATCCTGTTACCTAACTGAACACTAACATTTTAATGTCCCTAAATATTCTGTGTATTCTTGCAAACAAGCTACAGGCAATTCAGCTGCAGACCGATAGGGATAAAAAAGAGTGATTATCAAAAGATCTCTCAGTGCCCCCTGGTGTCTGAAATTGTTTTTTGAGAAAACTAAAAGTGGTTACAAAGTGGGGAGGAGCAAACTCCTGCTCGCTCATCACTGAGGACCTCTGAGGACACCCTGAACACATCTCTTTAACACCACTTGTGTGGCCAGGGTTACAGCCTGTAAGGAGGCAGGTTGAAGACAAATCGGTCCAACTACAGCTCCAGTGATGTGGAGAAGCTACATCATGGACTTTTAGACTGTACTTTAATACTTACTTACAAGCAAACTCTGGTACAACTACTTGTCATACTAGTTGTTTTTGTTGATGACGCCCAATTAACTCAAAATCCCTCATCACACCTCCCTGGGTAAGAAAACCATTACCCAGAGGGCACACGCGTGCATACGAAAAGCAGTTAAGAGTCCCGACCATAGCCATGTACACTTCAAAATGCTTTTATTCCATCTGATGCATCAATAAACAATAAAAAAAAAACAAAAGTAACTGCTGCCTTGTACAGTTAAAGTTTACACCTCAAATGATTTTAGTAACACTTGGGAGTCCCTCTGCAGATCTGCCCCACAGTGCCCCAGGGACTGCAGAACAGCCCTGGCAGTACCAGCCCCGACAATGATTCTCCAATCCCGTTTTTCTGAAGTTTATTTTACATTTTTTTTCCCCATCAATTATTTCTTTGTAGGGTTTTTTTAAACAGTTACAAAGATGTATTAATTTACAAAGGGTTTCCTTACTGTTATAACTATTTACAATAAAGTCATTATACAAGGGGGAGAAAACTCAGAAAAAAGAAATGGTGGAAAATAATTTAAAATGAAACAAATAGAAAATAAAATGATTGCAGAATACTACACAATCGTACAGGTCTTACATGATGCAAGAGCAGCATTCTGATGAACATTTTTCAGTGCAAGTCAAATCACTTTAGGTGGGGAGCAGAAACAGTGTAACCCAGGAGGAACGCCAGAACATGACGTCAACACATCGTGAAGCGTCTCAGTTGTATTCTTCATGTCACTGATTTACAGCAGACCATTTAAAACTGCGTTTAGTATGATAAATATGGCTTCAATCCATTCCACATAATTCTTGTTCATATTTCTGTTTTGCACCTGGAGGATAGTGTTAGGATGACTAGATTACTGGCCTGTGCAATAATTGTACAGATATTATTTCAGTGTGTCGCCAAGTAATCGTGGGATTTCTGTGACAAGTCTTCATGAAAGGACGTCCCACTGCTGTCCCCACTGCTGTCCCCGCTGCTGCGATTTACAATCATGTCTCTTCCCCCAGACCAACGTCGCATGTCTCCTCAAAGACCCCAGGTGAAAACACACCCTCAGCCCCATTTCTGCACACACCACACTGATCACACCTAGACTATGGCTTCAGCCAGTGAGTATCTTTGGCTGCAGGGGGGAAATGAGATCAGCAACAGCAACAATTATCAGACTTAAAAAATAAAAACCAAACCCCTCCAGTGGTGTTCTCAACTGCTATAAGAACACACTTCCGAGCTATACCTCCTAGTCAAAATCCTTAGGAAACTACTTGGGGTTTGGGAGCACTCCTTGTCTGGTTTTACTAAACACATCAACATCAACCACCTTTTAACTCTTAAACAGATTTTTCTGACTCAGGAGGAAGCCACACTTTCCCCTTTGTCCTTTTTATGGACCGTCCTTCCGCCTTCCACCTGAACCGCCTCCTGGAAGGTTGCACGTATAAAGGAAAGAGAGGGTTGCTGGTAATCTGGAGCACACCACCCAGAAGCAAAGATGCCTCTCACCATTCCTTCAGCCTGCTGGGGTTTGTCCTCTCCGCAGAGAAAGGACAGGCTCCGTTCTCAGGAGCCGTGGCTTGGGGGATGCTGGAGGTCCTGCCCTGAGAAGATAGGGTGGAGGAGAGGGTGGAGCTGCAGAGCAGCAGCCGCAGCGGCGGTGGCAGGCCGAGGGGCGAAGAGCGTGGGGTAGAGAGCAGCGTGGGGCACGTGGTGCAAAGCTAATGGGGCATGGTGCAGTGCGGAGGCTGGGATGATGTGGATGGGCTGCCCAGAGAGAAAGGCGGAGGGGTGTGCTGGAATCAGGCCTGTAGGGCCTAACGAGTGACCCAGGGAGTGGCCCAACGTGTGACCCAAGGGTGACAAAGAAATGGGGGTCAAATGGTGCTGTGGTATGTGGTGTACCTGGGCTAGCTGAGCATGGGCGGGATGTGTATGGTGAGGGGTGTGGGGGTGGATGCCCATGGCCGTGGCAGCCGCGTGGTGCTGCAGGATGGCGTGCTGCACCGTCGTGATGGAGGTGGCCGAAGCCGCGGACACCGTGGGCTGCTGGATGTGGATCGGCTGGAGGGCGGTGGGCGGCGGCGGAGGTGCGGGCGCGAGGGTGGTGGCGACCGCTAGATTAGCAGCAGCGGCGGCTGCCGAAGGGAAGGTCTTCACCTGCTTGGCTAAAAGCTGCTGCTGGATGTGCTGCTGTGCGGCCTGTTGTAGCTTGCTGTACTTCTCCATCTCCTCCGGGGTGAAAGTGATGGGCTGGCTCTCCAGTGGTGCCAAGCCATCTTCTTCAGCTTCCATGCCCATGTCCTCCTCTTCCATGTTGGGCATGGGGTAACCTGGATACGCATGCAGGGGTGGCTGCTGGCTCATGTCGGGACCCATTAGTCGACCATCCATTACTGGGTTGTTGGGATCCTGTCCTGGTTCACCCTGGTAAGGAGGTATAATGTTAGCTGGATCTTGCTCAAACAAAGGTCGTGACTCATGGAGTACTTGGGGTTCTGAGGCTTGGTTTCGGGTGTCCTCTGTGACCACAGTGTTGGGGACGGGTTCCTCCACCTGTTGTTGCTGCTGCTGTTGGACTGGTGGAGGAGGTGGTGGTGGTGGAGGAGGAAACTCTCGAATGGGTTCCACCAGGATCACCTCACCACTTGTATCTGACCCTTTTCCCTGCCCTGACTTCTCTCCATCGTCCGTCCGCATTAAAGGAAGCTTCTTTCCAGCTTGAAACTTACCAAAGAGGGGCAGCATGCTCTTATTTCCTAGTGCAGGGGGCAGTTTCGGCCCAAAAAAACCCTGTGGTGGGTCCTTGATTTTGATTCCTGGCTTGCTTCCTGTCCCAGAATCCTCCCCAACTTTGCGAGACTGAACCTTCTCGAGCAGCTGTCGGGCTGTGAGCGAGTTCCGATGCCCCGAGGCACCGCTTTCCCTCGATCCCCCTCCACTGCCTCCTTTGGTCAGCTGCGTTGACGAGTTGCTACTTCGCGGCTGCGCTCGGGACGAGGAGGACCTCGGGGACTGCGAGCGGTAGATGCGAGAACGGTTGAAGTCGCGTCGACGTGTGGAGCTGTCGGCCCGTCGGCTATGGCTACGGCGGTGCGGTGAGCCTTTGACGGAGCTGGACGAGCTGCTGGCTGGGCTGTGGCTGTAACTGTAGCTGCTGTGTCTGTACGAACGCGTGCTGCAGCTTCTACTGCTCCGACTGTAGCTGCGGCTGCTGCTGTGGTGGTGGTGCCTCCGGCGGTGGTGTTTCCTTCTGCTGTGAGAACGTGAACGTGAACGCGAGTCTTCCTCTGAAGAGGAGGAGGAGTAGTGTTGTCTGTGTGACCGTCCACTGCCCCTCCTATCATACTCAGAGTCCGAAGACCTTCTCTTCGACCTTCGCCGGCGTTCGCGATCGCTGTAGTCGCTGTAGCTATCCGAGTAGCTGTGGCTGTGCCAACTGTAAGCACTGCTCCCAGCCGTGGAACGCTCTGAGCTGCTTGTATACGACTGGCTTCTAGACGCCTGTCCACGGTTGCGTCTGTGATTACGATCCCCTCGGCGAGATGAACGACTGCGTGATCGCCCAGAGTCCTCGCTGTGGTGACGTCGCTGCTCACGCGGAGGTGTAGAGTGACGGTGTGGGGGGCGGGATCGCTGAGATGAAGAGCCTCCATCCTCATCACTCTCACTGCTCGGTGGTCGACCTCCCCCAGGACTCTTCTGGGCAGAAGCGGAGCAGGAGGCCCCAGAAGCACTGGGGTCAGACTTAAGGCGCTTCGTTCCGTTGTGCTCTTCGGAGGAGTTGGTCTTTCCTGTTCCACCCTCTTCTCCCTTTGACCTCTGCGATTCTTCTTTATGTGATCTTTTTCTCTTTCCTCCCTCTGAAGTCCCTCCTGCAGGCTGCGCAGAGCCACTGGCACCACCTTTGTTATCTTTATCTTTTTGCTCCTTCCCCTCTTCTTCCTCTTCCTCAGCATGTAATTTATTTTTGCTTTTCTTTCGTTTGTGTTTCTTTTTCTTTTTAGTCTTCTCTCCCGGTGTCTCTGTCTCCATCTCTCCCTCCACGGCCCCCTTTTCTTTTTCTTTGCGCTTAGAGCGCTTGCTTGACTTCTTGTGTTTCTTTTTCTTCTTCTTCTTCTTGGAGCCTCCATCTTCAGTGCCTTCTAGCTTCTTGTCTTTGTTCTCACCACCAGGAAGTTTCTCTTTCAAGGAAGACTCTTCTTTTTTTTCATCGCTTGTGCCCAGCAGTGCTGCTGAGCTAGTCTCTCCACTAGTAGAAGCAGAACTGGTGGTGGCTTCCATCTTGGATCCTTCTCCACTGTCTGTGTTAGCTGGCTTGGCAAGTTTGTTGCCTTTACCTCCACGGTTGCCTTTGTTCCGGGACAGCTTAAAGTCAAAGTAAAGAGGATTGCAACTGTAGGAGACTGAAGGCTGAGCCTTGGTGAACTCCAAAAGCTCGGAGGGCCACTGTAATGTAGTGCTTTCATCTTTACTCAGCACAGGAAAGAAAGGCCCTGTCGGCAAGCGGGGGCCAGTGTCTCGAGATTCAGTTTCCCCTTGTTTAGCTTCTGATGGTTGAGAAGTGGTGCCTGACGGGTCAGCACTGGCCTCTACTGCAGGACTACTCTCTGATCCTTCTTCTAGCTTCACCCTTGGAGAGGGAGTAGGATTTGTACTCGGGACATTCGTACTCGGGACCTTTGTACTCGGGACCTCCCTCCCCTGGTCCATCTCAGTTTTGCAGACATTATCTTTCGGCTCTTCTTGGTCCCCTTCTCCTTCCGTCTCTGCAGTTTTCTCCTCTTCTTCCCCATCCTCATCCTCCTCCAGGCTTCCACACTGCTCCGATGCCTTCATGAAGAGTAGAAACTGGAAATGGGGCTTGACCCGGCAGTGAGCAGGAGGCATGTAGTGATAATACTGCGGCTCCTGCCCAGTGTAACCTTCCTCCTTCTTCATCATCATCTTCAGCTTGTTAAGGGTGGAGGCCAGGCTTCCCCCATCATCAGACTGCGGCTGCTCTTCTACACCTCCCTCTGGCTCTTGTGGGCTGGCGGTGGTGCTGGCTACAGCAGCTCGCTCCTCTCCTGGGGCCTTCTCTCCACCTTCCTCCTGACCCTCCTCTTCCTCTACAGCTTCCTCTCCATGGTCTGCAAACACGGCAGCAGCCGTCTCCAGCTTGACGGGAGCTTTCTTGGCAAAGGAGAACGACACGCTGACTTTGGGTGCCTGGGATCCACCACTTGGTGTCGGAGAGGAGGTGTTTTTGCGGAGGGAAAAGCTAATGGTTGGGCTGGGCCTGGGGGAACCCTGACCACCAGTGCAACTACCCTTGTCCTCCCCTGAGGAGCCCTCGGTGGTACAGTCCATGGTCATGGGAACACCATCTATGTCTTCTCCCTTCTCTCCATCGACTTCCACTGTGGTTTGCTTGAACATCGGACCACGACCAGGAACACTGTAGAGGAAGATGGAATTGAAGAGTTTAACTCAGGTACTACTTCTCAGCCAGCAACATATCACTTAGATTGGCATTATGAGTGCCAACGATATTAGCCATATTACATACATATTAAAATGGTCAAAATGCTAATGTTAATGAAGAATAGAAACAATCATCAGCCAATGAGCAATGTGTCACTCGTCTACCGCATAAAGTACTTGTATGTATATTGGTGGCTGTTTACACCGATTCCCCGTTAGCAACATTAGCTCTCTGACTGTGCTACTCTGTTCCAGCTTCAGTCTTGGGGGGTGTTTGAACTACACTCCCCAGGACAGCAGAAAGTAGCTTAGCACCCATGATGTACACACCTAAAGACCCACCACATTAATCTGCATCATGTTCAGTAAGCAGTGCAGTAAGGTTTGTCAGCCACGAGATGGCAGCACCGTGTCATTTCACTCACCAGTCCTGCTGCTTCCTCTGCTCAGCAAGCTCGTGTAGACGCCGTAGCATCTTCTCCTGCTTCCTGCCATCCTTACGGGAACGTGAAGACACATTCCGCGCAAACTCCCTCTGCTTGAGCTCCTTCAGCCTCTGCAGGACAGGGAGCATACATCCCATTATACAGACAAATATAGAAGTCCTGTCTGCCCACCGCTATAAGCATATATATGATGTGTATGTGTCTCAATATACAAAAACGGCATTCGGCAGTGACTGCAATGTCCATGGTTCCCTCACCTGTTTGTGTGCATGGTCATAGGAGTTAATGTGATTGTCGAACTCCTGGTGTTTCTGGTACTGCTTGTCACATAGCTCACAGTAGAAGTTGGCTCTCAGGTCTTCCAGAGCTTTGGCTATGGCTTTCTCCTTCTCTGCATAATCCTACAAAACAGATGATACTGACATGAGGTGGACTGGCAGAGGGGGCCACCGGGGACTAATGCTTCAGCTGATGGGATGTCAAAGCGGGAGAGGAACCCTTGATGTCGTATGGTGTTTATGCATCAAGAAGATGACAGGACCTGTCTGGAAATCCTGCCGTACTGCCACAGCGCATCTGTGGTTGTATGAGGTCGTGCGTGTGAAAGACCTGCTGCTCCACATCGTTTCAGAGCTTCCGAAAATCCTCAAAAAAGCTTCAAGATGCTTTTTTTTTTTTAATACTGTGGCATTTTGCTTGTCATTCACCCTATGTAAACTGAACTGAAACAGTGTGCGCGCGTGTGTTGGTACACGCACTGCAGTGAAACGTGTTCTCCAAAGCAGTTTCACAATGACTGAAAACACTGAACCTTAACAGCTTTTCTTGTTTCTGTACAACAGAGTATAAGATAGGAGAAAGGTAAAAAGGAGAGGGAGGGAGATGAGAGAAAGAGAGAGGCAAGATAGAGATAAAATGATGAAAAACGGGATGGTGTGAAGACCTTGTAAGAGGTCTTTGAGCAGCCAAGTGTTATAAACAGCATCTTTTAAAAGGAGACGTTGATTATTCTGAGGGTTTAAATGCTGCAGCAGGGTCACCCCTGCACTCGAGGGTCACCTTGTACTTCTGCCTCAACTCCTCTGTGTCTTCCTTCTCCACCTCCAAGACACGCCTCTTTTCTGTGGCATCTTCTGCATAGTCCATCTGTCAACCAAGACAGAAATGCGCAAAGGTCAGGTACACGCACAAAGGTCAGGGACACGCGCAAAGGTCAGAGACACGCGCAAAGGTCAGGGATACACACAAAGGTCAGGGACATGCGCAGACACGTGGGAGGACGTGCCAGTTTATGGCACCCCCCTAAGCGAACACACACACCCTCACCCTCCCTCTCACCTCCATCTCCATGCGTCCCATTCCCATGACGTCATATTTGAGAATGATGGGCACAGGGTCAGTTCGTCCTGTGAAGTGTGGGGCAGTGTAGGGTTGAGAGAGACAGAGAAAGAGAGAGAGAGAGAGAAGGAGAGGGAGGGAGAGAGCAGAGAGCCGGAGAGAGAACAGAGGTTAGACTCTGAACCAAACCCAACAAACAGCATGGGTGCGACAGCCTGCTTAGAGCACAGGGTGCTGGGTTAGAAAGACTTCAGTGCAAAGAGACCAGAAAGCTACAGTCAACCGAGCGCTAGCCATTCTCACAGCTTTCCACACGACTCCTCCTTTTCGTTGCTGTTAAGGAGCCGCAGTCTGATGTCTATGTGTTGGGCTGTCCATGATTACTACAGTCCTCCCTTCTTTTCCTCCCGCCACCTTTATATATATATATGTGTGTGTGTGTGTGAGAGAGAAAAGTGTGTGTGACAAATTCTCTATGACTCATTCTGATGACTTGAACAAGCAGGTAGCTTGTAGAGCAGTTCAGTCATGAGGCTGCTAAGGACAGAGACAGGACACTTGGCAGTTTGGTCAAATTTGCCGCAGTGTCCCTGCAGTACCCCCCTCCCCCCCCCCCCCCCCCTGTGAGGGTGAGTTACCCCCCCCCCCCCCCCCACTGTACTGCTCCAGCTCCTGTCCCTGATAAGGACACAGGGTTTCCTGGTTTAGCCTGGGGGAGCGTCCTCCCTGATGGGCAGGGAGAGGAGGAAGTCTGGCCACGTCCTTTGGCAGCATGCTAATGCTCACTACTGCAGCAGCCCTGCGGGGCAGTCAGTGCGGGACTCTACAGAGCTCCGAGATGCTATAGGTGATGCCGACAGGACGTTAAGTCAGCGTTTCTGCTAAATGCTTAGGTCGATCGTTTATATTGATATACGAGCTGTGAAAAGAGCTAGACCAAATAATAAACATCAGAAAAACAACCAGAAATGAGAAGAAAAAAGTGAATCAAAACTACTTGGAAACTGACACATAACAGCTTAATCCAGTCATAACCAGCCAATCAAAGCAGAGAGGAAGAAACGACGAAACGACACAAGCACTGGGCTACAGCAGCGGAGTGATGTCACAGGCCAGACGTTGCCATAGTGACAGTGCGCGGGGGGGTTGGGGGGGGGGGCAACTTACCTGAAGGGTAGTGTGGGGGCGAGAGAGATAGACACACTACTAGGGAAAGGGAGTGGGAGGTCTCAAACGACGGAAAGGCAAAAGAACAGTCATACTACACTGCTGCTGTAGAGGCGGACGCCATGGTAACGTTCAATCAGACTCCAATCAGAGATTTGGTTTCTGGTTTTAAATCTCTTCCGCTGTTGTATTGTGTTGGTTCTGAGTATGCAGGGTGAGTTCATGCCTTTGGGCTGAGGCAGACCTAACCGAACTGCAGTACCAGCCAACCTCATTCCAGTCTTTACTCGGATTCCTGGCGGATAACTAAGGGCTAGGAATTACAACGGAACTGGACCTCCTCACCGTAACGATCAGAAAAGACCCCTTTCATAATCCCACACTGGGGATTAAGGGTTGCACTCCAGGTTTGGAGATTAACACCATCGCCATTACATGTATTTAATCAACAGCAACATAAAAAAAATTTTTAATCATGACGTTCCACAGAACTAGACTGAATCCTTAAATTCTACCTATTAAAACACATTCATTAAGCGTCTGCTCTTTAGAACAAATAAAGCATACAGGCTGTTTTACAGTGCGACACCTTCAGAATGCTGTGTGTCAACATCGAATCAAAACTCATCGATGGAGGGGATGACAGGAGAGGTTTCAGTTAAGCTATCTGACCCACCATTACGTCATCCCTCCTTTACACTGGCAGGAAAGACTGAAGGCCTGAAGAACTACTGCTGTGGCAGGTACTTTACTCTAGAGGGTGCTACTCTGGTTGTCTAATATCTATAATTCAAGAAGAATGAATTTATTGTGATATCATATAAAAATCTGAATCAAAATTACACTGGAGGAAAAAGAAGTCGATCTTGAAGCTAGCTAGTCTGGCTAGCAGATATGGGTTTAATTCCCAGCCCTAGAGGAATACGCCTGGCGTCATGGCTGTGAGCACTGCAGATGTGCCATGCTCCAACAGGGTCTGCAGCCTCGGACCTCAGCCCAATGGCACACCACTCCCGAACCCGCAGGACTGAGGAGAACGGGCGGAGCGACTCTGGCCTGCTGGGACTCCAACCAGCCCTCAGATCCCCATTATGAGGATCTTTCTCCTTAAGTGTCAACTTGATAATATGGCGCGTTAAAGACACATCCGTGTGGAGTGTGGCAATGTCATAGCGGGAATCTAGCGGAACTCACGTGAGAACGACTTTGGTTCTTCTGCCGTGTGAAGACAAGCAGATTAAAAACCTGCCGCTGACAGGGTTTGTCTTCACGCGGCAGCAGAGCTGCTCTGTACGAGCGACCACTGGAGCACAGCCACCACACTAGACAGGCGTGCATCTGGTAAACAGAAGGAGGTCAAAGTCCCAAATCAGGCTCCCTTTAAAAATGACCTCAAGTGTAGTTCATTCCCACAAACCACAGTTTCTAACAACAAACGTGACTTCATCTAGCATTAGGCATTCCGGTGAAGAATGTGCACAAAACAGGGAAATAAAGTGTGTGTAGTGAATCACTATCTCCAAAAAAAGAAATAACGGGACATTAAAAACTGAAAACCAAGGGGAGAGGATGAGAAGTGCTGTAGCAGGGCCTGACGGGCAGCAGGACGATGACTTACAGAGGAAGAGGCAGAGACAGGAGAAGCTTAAACACTAGTGCTCTGATGCCGAGAATACAAATTAAATAACGACAAAATACGGGAGAAAGGGTTAAGAAATCAAATAGGCAAAAATAAAAGTAACCAATTCAATCGGGGTGAAAAAAAACATTTACCACTAAGTTTACCATCAGCACAACATGGCCAGGTTCAAAACGCTGCAAAAAAGAAAGACCAATTGGTTAAGCAGGAAGACTGAGGAACACAGAAGGGGTCAGGGGTGAACATTTAGGGACTGTTGGGGTTGAGGGGTGGAGGCCTTGGTGTAGCCCAGCACCACTCTGGGTGGGGGTGACTGCAGTGATGCTTCCCTCACCATCCTGCCATCCTGCTCCATCTCCTCAGGACAGCCTTCAGATCACCCCCCGCTCGGGAGGAGAGTCAATCACCCCCTTCACTGGGACTTACTGACACTGCTTATTTGTTCAAAGCTCTTTTTTCCAGAATATTCTGCTGTTTTTCCCAACAAAAATGTCCTTTTGTACATGAAATTAAACTCCCCCTAACCAGTCCGGGAGGGAAGGCTGCTGCCGTCTGAGACACGACTATAGATGTTATTAAGATGGGGACTCCACCTCATCACAACCCATGGGTTTGTTCCCGCAGGACACCCACCCTCTGCTGACCGACCCCACCCTGGGCCACTGCCCTCCCTGCTCCCCCTGGTTACGGTGACCATGCGGGCGGAGGTGGGGGTCTGGCCATGTGTAGGAGGAGAGGAGAAGCTTGCGTGCATCTTTAGCAATGCAGTAAGACTCAACAAGTCCTACAACAACCTTCAATCTTCAGTGCTGCTCACTGAAGCAACGTGCTACTCAAATGTCACGCTCCACCAGGCCAGGTGTGCAAGACCAGCATGCTTTGCAGGAGAGGGGAGGAGAGATGGGCAGGGGCCGTGTTCAGATACATGTGTACATACAGAAGACAGTAGAGCTGCAGGCGGGATGGTGGGAAATGTGTCTCTGCAAGCCAGAACACCCGGACCCCCACCCCCTCACTGGTGACAAACACACCAACACACACACCCGCTCACACACACACACACACACTCAGCACAACACAGGACTCACATCCCACACCCACATTGCAGTCGCTTCACAAGAGTGGTCACAAGCAAACAGACCGACCAATAGGCAGTAAATAAGGGAGGGGAGATGGGCGGAGTTTCGGGCTCATTTTGCAAGCCATTCAAAAGAATCATGGGAAGGGAAGGAGGAAAAAAGCAAAGACACATTCAAAGCCAATCACATAACCCAATCCCAAATTCACAGCCAATCAAAACACCCCCACTGCAGCCAGAAATGAACGGACAAATGAACAATGACCCGGATGAAATCACAAATTACAGTTTACTGATTTAATTTTGGTTAAGATTTACAGTGCTGGTATTCAGAGCAGAGAATGTTAAGAGGATTGAAGCTTACAGGAGGAAACTCAGAGAGGCCGTTAGACTACTCTGTAAAGGGGGAGAGTTATTTCATCCTCATTTGGCAAAACAAAAACACCCACGCACACACGCGCACTCACACACACACACACACACACACACACAAAAAGGGAAGAGGGTTCCTACAAACCTTACCTAAAAAGGGGGGGGGGGAGGATAAGAGCAAAAACAAAGAAGAGTAAAAACAACAAAACAAACAAACAAAAAAACAACAACAAAAAAAATCAGTCAATACAATGGAAACTCAAAACATTTCAGTCCTGGTAAAGGAGCAGCATTGTGTACAGGAGAGAAAGAGAGGACAGGTGAGAGGGGACAGGTGTGACGCTCCCACATCGCAGGTGCAGGAGGAGGTGCAGACAATCCAGACCAGGGCAGACAATCCATACTTTTCTATGATTGAGAGTAAGATGTCCAGGACCCTTTGGCCATACACTGGACCCGTACCACAGCAGAGTGGACGAGCGCGCACGACCCGACCAGAATCCATTTCCTGACTCTCTCCGAGGGTGTCCTATATGACCGTCTCTGGACTACAGCGCTGTATTCCATAGCTGTGACCAGACGCTACCTGTCCTAATGAATGGACGTCTGGCCTCGAACTCCAGACACTCACGGCCCACAATGCTTTGAGGGTTTCATGACAGCAGAGTCATGACAGCGATTGTTGTCATGGAAACAGAATTCGGAGCACCGTCTCTGCGACTGGGTGGATGCAGCAAAACCAGCAGGCGAAGTAAGAAACTGCAATCGCTTCACCCATGTGATCCCACTGAAACAGGACCGCCCTCATGCACTGACACACCAGTACCTGCCCTTATACTGCCATCTCTGCCTCTACACACAAACCAATCAGTCTGAACATGTCATGGTAACAAGCCAATTCTTTTTATTAGAAGGTCCATATTTATTAAAAGAATTCAACTGACAGATATAAACAGGCTCTCGGGTATTGCTCTGTTCCTCCCTGTGCTTCCTGCTCAATGTGCTGGTGTGTGTCCTCAGCGTGGTGAAGGAAATGCAAGCCATGTGCAACATGCAGTGCATGCACTCGCACGCACGCACACGCGCACACACACACATATGAGCACATGCATGCCGCTGACCTCACCACAGAGATCTGTTGGGAAAGAACAGCTGTTCAACAGAGGTCATTGTGAGAGTGTGTGTGTGTGTGTTTGTGTGTGTAACATGCACCCAGTTGTCATACTAAACACAGACTACAAGTGACCTTGTAAACCCACATGGTGTGGGGAACAGGCCAGCAGATGCGAAGGGCCACACGATGTCGCTAGAGACAGCGTCACACCATCCGCAGTCCACGCACGCACACACACACACACACACACACACACACACACACAGCAAGTGTGCACAGCTCAGCAGTCTGCAGATGTTTTCAATTAGACAAGGCTATAGTGGGGCAGTTTTGCTGCACTACTCTGAGCCAACAGGGTGTGTGTGTGTGTGTGTGTGTGTGTGGTCCTCTAAACCCTGTGAACTCACTGATCAATTGCTGAACAGACTTTATGCTTGCCAACTATGACATCGTCATCCGTGCAGGAGTGAATAGTTCTACAGGCGTATGTGCTTCTGAACCTGGACATGCTGGACAGCAAACGGCCCTGCAAGTGTTCCAACACCACCTCACAATACACCTGGAGCAGGACACCTAGTACTTTAATAAGAGCTAATCACAGAGTCACTCAAACGTTCACTCAAATGTTCACTCAAACGTTCATGTGCGTTTCACCCACGTGTGCACACGTATTTTTAGAAGACGATTCTTGATCTGAATCTCGGGGTGCTGATTCTGGAGTGTGTGTTTCAGCACTCTTACTAACACCCATATGTGTGTGTGTGCGTGAGAGTTCGATGCTATACAGAGTCATGTTCGTTGCTGGTCCTGTTAACGACCATGCCACTTTCATTTCAACACAAGGCTGTACTGCCCTCCATTTCTCCATGTAGGGTTTGGAAAAAAGAGAGAGGGGGAAGAGGGAGAGATGGAGGGAGGGGTGGAGAGAGAAATAGAGGGAGATGGAGGGAGGGGTGGAGAGAGAGAGATCCTCCATGGCTAGCCTGTAAAGACCTTTCAGACACACTCCAACTGCAACCAGGCCCACACACTTCTGCACCATCTTAACTTTCCCATGGGAATGAAATATTGTTCCCTTCACATTATGGTCATTGGGAAACACACAGTTCTTCAATCTCCTGGAGGAACACGGATAACAACACTGTGCCAGCAAATGGAGCCTCACTGAAGTGGAAGCAGAACAAAAATTATGTGAAAACACTTTCATAAACAAGTTTACAATGCATTATGTTAATCATAACTAATGACACCAATCTGAGCTTCTGTTCCCACCCCAACACCTCCCGACTAGAGATGACAGGAAGGATCCAGGAGGCAAAATGAACAAACACAGAAATGTGGCGTGTGTGAAATTCTCACATCTCTTTCTTTCTATTTCTAAAGCCGAGATCATCTGGACGGATGAGCACTGGCTGGGCAGCGATGCACGCACACACATCCCTTACACTGAACCCCCTGCTGACACGGAGAGGCATCTGATATGTCCTGGCGGGTCAAACTAGTCCACATGGAGAGGGAGCACCGTCAGGGGGGACAGCCTAGTCGCAAACAAAATGTTGTAGTTTGTTCACAGAGAGACAAGGAGGGGTGTGTGTATGGAAAACACCCCCTCTCCCACCTCGCCGAACAACGCACACAAGCACACACAGACAGGCCCTGCAACCAGTAAACAAGCCTGCGATAACAAAGGGGAGATTTTAACATTCTGTTGGCAACTGACTGAGCAGGAGGAAGAGGGGGGGGGGAGGGAGGGAGGGAGAGGGGGGAGAGAGAAAGAGAGAGAGGGAGATAGAGAGAGAGGGAGAGATAGAGAGAGAGGGAGAGAGAGAGGGAGAGAGAGAGAGAGAGAGAGAGAGAGAGAGAGAGAGAGATAGGGAGAGATAGAGGGGGAAGTGGTTTCTCTGGCTCTACTCCTGATAGGCAGGTTCAGGTTTGGCTTCTGCTTCACTCCACTGAAGTATGATCGTGCCTTATTTATCTGACATTATATGATTTTACAGTATTTTCTTCTTTACTTTGTAAATGTATGTAGGTGTGTGTGTGTGTGTGTGTGTGTGTGTGTGAGACCTCAGAAGAAAAAATCTTTTGCCCTGTTTTGATCTAACCTGCCCTGGGTCAAAATGCCTCCCGGTACGATACGGCACCTCCTCCTCACAACTGCACCCCAGCTGACCAGTACCTGCCCTTATCCTGCCACCTCTGCCTCTACACACACCAACAACACAAGACCAGCTGCACCTCAGCTCCACCTCACCAGCACAGCTGAGAGAACAACACAGGACTGCATCACAGGGCAGCGGTGGGAAACAGCCAGACTGCAGAAAGAGAGGTGTAGGGGTGTGTGTGTGGTGGGGGTATGAAACAGACAGGAGAGGGAAAGGATGAGAGAGAGGAGTGTGGGTGTGTGAGGAGAGTGTGGGTGAGGGAGGCTCCTTACCCTGCATGCTCTTGCCCAGGCCTTGCCCCAGTCTCCAGCCATGCTTCTGAAGGAGCCGATGACCAATGTTATCCTGATAGAAGGAGAAGAGGAAAAAAGACCAAAATATTCCAATAATAAAGAGGAGCTTTCCGCACACACACACAAACACACACACACACACATACATACACACAGACATCATAAGCACACAAACACTGCAGCAAGACTAACGTGACAATATCTTCGCTCGTCTTCATCATTACTGATCATCATCTTCATTATTATTATAGTAATGTTCTGCATCCTTTGATATCAAATTCCTTCGCTCAGAGAGGTCAGAGGTAAGGGTGCAAGGGTCAGGGTGGTGAGGAGGGGTGAGAGTGGTTGTTGGGAGGAGGAGTGAGGGAAGGAAGTGGGTAGGCCCTAGGACCCTGGGCAGTAATGCCTCCGAGCTGCTACACCCTGCACAGGCTGGAGTTACCACTACAAACACCAGTGACGAGGCCTGACACTATGGAGGTCCTCACACACACGCACGCACGCACACACACACACTGCACCAGTTCACCTCCAGACTCAGAGGGAGGAGAAGGCACGGTTATATACGTATCACAGCACATACGTACATATATAAACCGCTCCAGAGAGATCAACACAACTACGAGGAGACATAGAGGAGAAAAACAAAGCAACATACGCAGAGAGTGTGCAACAACAGAGCGTCACCATGACAACAGGACCACCATGAAACATACAGTATACACAGCCGAAGAAATAAAACAACGGGGGGGGGACGAGAGAGAAACGAAGAGACAGGGGCCTCGGGTTACCATTAGGAGGCCCAGTGTGTGTGTGTGTGTGTGTGTGTGTGTGTGTGTGTGTGTGTGTGTGTGTGTGTGTGTGTGTGTGTGTGTAGAGGAGAGAGTGAATGCGTCAGGATAAAAGATTGTTCTAATGCTTTAAAACAATAAAAACCAGGGGAACAGGGATGAGATGCAGGACTGTTCCATCAAATTTAAAACCAACCAAAAGGCCACTTCAAAATTTGTGCCGAGTCATTCCAAGCACACGGAAAGGGGTAGGAACACACAGACATGGACATAATTGGGGGAAATATATAATATTTATATATTCAAGGTAAAATAAATAAACAAATAAATAAGTACAAAAGCACAAAAGTAGGCAATAGAAATGTGGAGAAGGTGAAAACTAGCATGCAGATCTGTGTTAACCCACTTGAAGGCAAAGAGCCAGCAGTGTTAGTGCTGTATGCGGCGCTGACACAGGGAGAAGGAACCAGGGAGCGACGACCAGAGAGAGAGAGCAGCACAGGAATGACGCACAGTCACCGCAACGAGGGCGCAGGCGGGGGGGGGGCGGGGTTACACGCAAGCAGGCCGAGCCATGAGTGGGGGGCTCACAGTCAAGGGGCGGAGTCGACAACAAAGTTAGGGCATTATGGTCGGGATGGACGAGGTCACCAGCACAAAACACGCCTCTTTTTCTCTTTTTGAAGTCGCCGCCTCCTCTCTGTCGAGCCAGAACCAACCAGACAGAAAAGGCAGCTAGCTGCAGACGTTGAAGCCACCACGTGCATGTGTCATACATATGGGCATGAGCTGTGGTAGCACTGAGGCCATCTCTCTGTGCTCCGGTGCTATCTGTCTGCTTGTAAAATCAGGTCATTACAATGAACCTCCTGAGACGCGAGGTGGCCCTGAGGGAGAAGCCGACGCTGGATTCAGACAGACGTCTGCCTGCTCACATTCAAAGAGGTCGAGAAAACTGAGGGCTGTTCTGAAGGGCAATGCGTGTAAACTGGGTGGGTTTGACGAGCACACGTCAGGAAGCAGCGGGCACAACCAATCAGGATTTGTGGGCAGGACCTTTATGTCTCTACAGACTACATCCTGCAAGCCCACTGTGGACCAGAGTCCAACACATGAAGACGGGAGCGTGTAAACTACACATCCTGTCTGGTGAGCACGACATCCATTCTGGGATAAAAGGAGGAGTGACTGATGGTATTCGTGCTTTAAATGTGAGAGGGAGGGAGGGAGAGAGGGGGAGAGAGAAGGAGAGAGGGAGAGAGGGATAGAGAGAAGGAGGGGGAGAGAGAGAGAAAGAGGGAGGGAGAGAAGGAGGGAGAGACAGCGGAAGGGAGAGACAGAGAGAGAGGGAGGGAGGGAGATCCTGAGAGCAGAAGTGAGCCTTGGTCAAACTGCCTGCAATGCAGTGATTCTGCAGCCACCTTCTATGGTTCTGCAGTGAATCTTGTGTGTGTTGTGTGTACTTACACCCTCTCTCCCCCTCTCTCTCTCTCACACACTCTCTCACACACACACACACACACACATATAGGGCAGACAGGAGCTGCATCCCAACAGGGTGAGCACTGAGATGACCTCATATTACCCAGAGATATCTGCATAATAATTCCACCCTACATGCAAGCCAATCAGAAAACAAACAAACAGAGCACCACTTTGGAATGAACTTTAGTATATTTCCAAATCAGAATGCGATGCTGGCATCAACAGGCTCTGTGACTGGGTAAGAGGCGTGACCAGAAGATGTGGGCGGGAACTGGGGGACCGGAGGCGGGACAGGGCGGGTTTTGTGCAGAGGAAGGGATGAGTGTGCCAAAATAAAGACAGACAGATGAGAAGCAGCAACGGCGATAGTCCAACAGCAGTGCAAGTGGAGTGAAAACATGTCCATACGAACCTGGCTTTAAAACCCTGGCCTGTCAAAAGAACAGTCAAACGTCACACACAACAGAAGAAAAGGCCCACACTCTACACCACTCTACACCTCACACCGCCCGGCTGTCACACAAGCGCTCCACTACATTACAGTGACAGTGTCAGACAGCTACAAACCCACTAACTGTCAGTCTGTAGTTGTTAAAATAAATGCTTTTTAAAAAAAAATGTAAAAAAGGAAAAATAAATGTTATTAAACAGTTACACTCCCAGAAGGATAGTGTGTGTGTGACTATGTGTGTGTGGAGTGTGCACTGAGCAGCTCTCAATCCAGAGGAGAAAGGAGGAGTAATGTGAAAAGAGGCAAAATAAAGAGTGAACTGGAGAGATGAGGAGTGAGATAGCATGTGTGCGTGTGTGTGAATGTGAGTGTGGGTGTGTATAAATATGTGTGCTTTGTCCTCAAAACGTCATATGTTCTGTGACATCAGGAGTGTTGGACTAAATGTGTTTCTCTATAGTACCTGGTGTGAAAAGCTCTGTTTCGTCTGTCTGATCTTTGTCATTGAGAGAGAGACGTCTACACTAGGCAACATAAACCACAGCCAACGACCCTCCAAGCCCAGAAAGGAGGTAAATACAGTGGAAGTGAAGGAGAGGCCGTCTGGGGCTGTACCACTGGGGGTGATCGTTGGGGGTGTGATCCCCCGTTTGGGGCTGTAACAATGGGTGTGATCACAGAGGGCACGATCCCCCGTTTGGGGCTGTACCATTGAGTGTGATCCCCGTGATCCTCCATTTAGGGCTGTACCATTGGGTGTTGTCCCTGAGGGCGTGATCCCCCGTTTGGGGCTGTACCAGAGGGGCAGAGGTAAGGTGCACCCTGCTCCCAGACCCTGGTGCTATTAATACTGTACTTCACTGGACAGCTGAGAGACAGCTGCTCTGCACGCCTGTGTGTGCGTCACAGAGAGGAGGCAAGAACAGGTCAAGCCACCACAGAGTGAGAGGAACAGGAGCCATTATCCTCCTCACGGGTAGAGGAGGCGAGACCGGAGCCACGCCAGGGGGGGGGAGGGAGAGAATGAGAGAGAACGAGAGAGGGAGAATGTTGCTTTATCTGGTTTCTCCTAATAGCCCCGCCCCTCTAAGGATGTATTTCTCCTCATAGCCCCGCCCCTCTAAGGATGTATTTTTATCATTTTCCACTGAGGAATGAGAATGGAAATAGTCCTGTGCTCCACACTTCCATCTGAGCCCTGGGCCAGCGTGACATCACCACCCTGCATCCTGACACCACCACACTATCCTGACACCACCACCCTCCATACTGACACCACCACAAAGGTAAAGGTAAAAGGTAGTGCTGGCACCACCTGATGAGCACGGTGAAGCCCTTCAGTGATCTGTGTGCAGGGACCGGGGCAAATATTGACCATTCCCTCAGAACACCAGGTTCTGGCTTTACATGTCAGACTGACCGATGCAGAACGCGTCTGTCTCTGTCCGTCTGTCTGGCTGCCTGTGTGTGTGTGTGTGTGTGTGTGTTCATCTTGTGTATTTTCCATCCACCATGTTTTGTGAATTTTGGACATTAGTAAAGCCTGAATGGAGGGGGGGACGGACCGTGATGACGAAGTGGAAAAATCTGAATATTGCTAAAGCAAAACGGAGAGTGACGGTTCTTCTAGTGAATGATGCCACAGACCCAGTTCAATCTCTCCATGTTGCTCGTCTTGGTGATGCCCCTAATAACAGTAGCTTGTATCATCTACAGTTTCTTCACTTAACTATAGTGCATTGCCACACAACTCGTGTTTTTTCTGCCAAATTATGTAAATGCGCATTACATTTCTGAAGGGTTTGGATGGAAACAGCTTGACAGGCACTGTACAAGTTTGTTTTGCTTCTGGAGCTAAACACTCAAAACATCTAGAGATGTTTGTCTCAGGTCAAGTGTGTGAGAGCAGTTAGATGTGTGCAGCCCTTAATATGCCTAAAGTGATCCCAAAACCAGCTCTTAACATCTCACGTGATCTACAACCAGACCATTTAACATGTCCCATGTGACCTAAGGCAGCCCTTAACATGTTTCACGTGACCCCAAACAGCCTTTAACGTGTCTCTTGTGAAAGGAAACTAGACGTGCAAGTACTGGAGAAATCCTTTACAGTGTACAACAGAGGGCACCCACCCTGTGTGTGTGTGTCGTTAATAAAGGGGACAAATGAAAAACTGTAGGTAAAACATTGACCTGTGTGTGTGTGTGACATTGTAGCTGCCCAGTGCACATCTCCCAGGATTGTGGGGAGTATGGAAGGACAACCATAATAAAGAGGGGAGGAGAGACAGAAGAGAAGAGAGGTTTAAAGTTACCACATGCAAACCCAAAAACACCAGAGAGAGAGAGAGAGGAGAATGGGGAAGGGTCAGTTAAGCAGGAGAAAAGACCAATCCCAGTTAAAGAAGCACAGACCTCTAGCTGTCTACGGATCACACACAATGATGGCACAAGAGGGGCGCAGAGAGAGGACACACACACACTCTCTCTCACACACACACACACACACACACACACTCTCTCTCTCTCTCACACACACACACACACACACACACAGCTGTCACTGTACCAGTTCCATGCACTTGTTGACTGAGTTTAGCGCACTCCTGGTGAACAAGCATTTCAACACTCCTGCGATGCTTCCAGAAGCCAAAACCTAAGAGTCCAGGATATGTGGGTAAGAATGTGTCATACCCACATATACTCAACTTACTCAAATGAAATGAGTCGAATGTCTTTATTCGAGTGTAATTTTGGAACACAGTGACAGCCGTCGTGTCTGGTGCTGTAAACATCTGCGCATCTCTCTGCGTGTGTTGACTCCGCCCCCCACGCCCCTCCACAGACAATAGCGCAGGAGCAGGGGTCTTTTCAGTCAGGCAGCTGCCAAGCCACCTCTCCTGCTCTCCTGTCCTCTCTGGGGTCCTTCCTACTGGGGATCTGCATGTACAGTGGGCAGATCTTCCTGGAAAGGTCTGAGAAATCTTGCAGGAAAAGGTCTTGCGCTTTTCCAACTACGAACACATTTTTCATGTGCGCGAGTGTGTTTTTGTGATCTTAGTCACCAGCTGTTTACATTAAAATCCCCCAATCAGGAAAGGCTGCGATCCGCAGGCTAGTGTTCAGGACGGTGGCAGGAACGGCACCCTCCTCCAAGCGTAGTTTCACTGGAGGAGTTGGCTGAGCTGGGAGGGGGTCCTGCAGGGACCAACACTGTGCCACAGCTCGGGGACGTGCCCACCAGGAGCAAACACTGCTGTTTTAGGCACTACACACTGCGCTGCACGTCAGACCCCAGCAGGCCTGGGGGATGCCAGCAAAAACACGGCAGGAGCAGGTAGCGGCCAAAGTGATCGCTGAACACCTGAACACCGTGCTCCGTTTGCACTTCAGCCTTTCGGGGGTATCTCGAAAGGTGTTGTATAAATGTTCATCCATTCATAATTCCCACGCCGCACTACGGGAAAGTGGACTTTGATATGAGGTGAGGGCCTTTGTGCTGAGGGATACTGCTGCTGAACATTCGGACACATGACAAAAACACCCCGGTCTGGAATATTTAAATATTTAGATTTGCAAGATTTCTCTTTGGGCTTCAACTTGTTTTGTGCGACAGTAAATGCATTTAATGTACTTTGAGCATTCACAGCTAAAACGTACTGGAGCCCTGAGGGTAATGCAGAGAGCAGGAGGGCAGTCAGGCATGTAGACTAAAAGAGAGAGGGGGTGGGGGAGAGATAGAGGGATGGGGGGGAGAGATAGAGAGAGGGGGGGGAGAGATAGAGAGAGGAGCTGCCTGCGATATTATCTACATGCCTAGTCAGTCCCAGTTGCACAAGCACCATGCCAGCACATAATGACAGAGGGTACTGTACACCGAATCACTGTGTTGGAGAGAGAGAGAGAGAGAGAGAGAGAATCAGTTTTTGAGAGTCAAAGTGTGAGAGAAAGACAGAAGTTGTGTGCGCGCAAGACAGAAAGACAGGGTAAATGAGAGAGAGAGATTGAGAGAGAGAGAGAAGCGTTACAAGGAGCCCCTACAGAGAGAGGAGTATGAGAGCAGAGCGTGCAGATACAAACCGGGTCAGAGCTGCTTAGCTAATAGTGGCCAACTCGCTGCAGGAGAGAAATGTCAACACCCCAAGTTGTGTACAATACTGCAAATATCTGAAATTACTGTCCTACACACACACACTAACACAAACACAACATACACACACAAACACTGATTACAGGTGCACGCACACACATGGGGTCACAGACACATTCTTACTCTCACACCCTTTCTGTGGACTGGATAACACACTGTTGTCTTTCCAGAACCAGATCGCACTAGATTTCATGAAGATGTAATAAGTCTGTCAATGACAACAGAGAGGTTCTGCTGGTCATTGGTCACGTCAGGCTGGTACAGTGTCTCTTTGGGAATGTGAGCGTGTGACTTAGTAAGCGCCTGTTATTGGCTGCTCCATCTGGAGGTCTACCTCCACACAGGAGATCAGGATCAACAGGTCTTTCTGCATTTTGCTCCCTTGTTGTGTGTGTGTGTGTGTGTGTGTGTGTGAGAGAGAAGAGAAGACATGGTGAGTGTGTATGTATATCCAGCAGAGCTGTGTGTATCTATTCCCATAAAGCTATGTTGTGGTGATACTGATCTACCTCCTGTACCCCTGCGTCCTGTACTACACCCACCCGCCTGCTACACACCTCGCTACACCCTCAACACTGCTACAGGAGGGGCACCGGAGCTCCAACCACTATGTGAGTGGAGCATGGCAGGTAACTACATCAGTAACTCCACCTGCCTGGCACAGTCAGTGAAGCCTGGGTGAGCTTCTCCAACAGGGCTGCTAGGGTCTACAGGGCCCGGTGGGCTTGGACAGTGAAAGTAATTTTCACCCTGTGGTTTAATGAGAGACAGTGTGTCATCCACTCCACAAACCATAAACATTTCAAAATTAAAGACAAAGGCCTGTAGCATGACATAGCACACTCACACACACACATTCACACACAGTCTGTGATCAAACAAGGCAAAACAAGGAGGACTGATCACAGTGATTGGTACAATCCACCAGATCTCTCCCACATCATGTGACTATGGTAACAGTCGCACAGGGTATGGCACCAGAAGTGATCACTGAGGGAATGATGCTACAAAGGCTCTAAACATGACCGACAGGAAGGAGGGGGGTCTGACTTTAAGAGAGGAGACATGGGACACAGATCAAGACACTGAAAGGGAAGGGGCGTGGCTGACAGCAGAGGAGGTGTGACTATAATCTCTGACTGGACCAATCATCCACATACATATACACTCACACACACAATAAGCAATCTAGTCCAATAGCAACAGGTTGATGGTTGGTACCTTACCGATTCTATGGGCTTGTCCAAGGAAGCCTGCTCGAAGTCCAACTGGCCTTCCTCATACTGGTCAAAGTGGTTCCCACCCTGCACACACAGATTGAGATCAGACCACAAAAACATGCAGAGACAGACATAGGAACAAAAAAAATAACACTTCCTCATTTTTAAATGAGAACCAATACACTTCTCCCATTTCAGACAGAACTGAAACCTAAAAATGATCAGTATTTCCAACTCCAGGCAGAACCTTGCTACGTCATCCACTAAGAACAGGAAATCAGTAGTGCGGTGCAATTCTTATAGGCTGAAATAAGAGTCCCTACGATCCACGGTGTAGACAAACCAGTTCAGTCGTTCACATGAGAGTGAGAGGGGGGAGCAGGATGTGGGGTCTGTAACGGAGCCGGAGATGGCGGGGCAGGGCTCGCAGGGAGGGGCGGGGCTTGCAAGGAGGGGCGGGGCTCGCGGAGCACCTGCTTGCTTTCAAGCAAGGTCACCATCAAAGATGAGGCTTCACTGTCTCTGTCTTTTCCCCTCCCTAAACAAACTCCTTAACATCTCTCCATGGTCATTAGGCTGTGAACCCAATGCCAAAGGACCAGCTTTAGGCCCAGCACACAGTACACGCACACATTACACACATACAATCAACCTAGAGCATTACTTTATCCTTCTACATCACACACTGTGTAGTACGCTGTGAGCTGTTAAATATCACCGTGTGCTACTGTACATATCTTGTACATGTGAGGTTGTTTGTGTGAGGTCTCCGGGTGTGAGGTCTCTGTCTCAATGCTCCAAGGTACCACAAAGGTGTTTGGGTTGAGGCCATGTCTCAGTACAGCCCACTGGAGAGCCTCTAGACTAGAGTCATTAACAGTCTAGCTGGGCTCAAGGTCACAGTATTGCAGGATCAGGAATCCAATCTGGACATATAAATGTCTAAAACGTCTTTACCAAAGCATGAACAGCACCATCCACAGGGACTAAGGGGACTAGTCTGCAGACTGAACAACTATCCTCCACCACCAGACTCCTACCTCTCCACCTGCAGGGCCAAACTAGATGAAATGTATGAGGTGAGCTCGGAGGACAACAGCAACTCTGGGTTCATTCTTATCAAGCAGCTGACAGAATGGGCAGAATCAGAGCAGAGCTCCCAGAGTTCCCAGTCTGGTTTACACTCGTGGTGGACTCCTGCACTGAGCCCCAGCTGGTGAGTGTGGGAGTGGTCTCACCACAGTCCTCTCCAAAGCATATGGCCGTCTGCCTCCTTCGCTATGAGACAGCCTTGGTAGACATCTCTTCTCTGCCAAAATATGGATGGTCGTATTCACTTAGTCATTATCCGTGGCAGCTCAGTGGAGACATTTGTCTCATGCCAAACCACAGCTGCTCAGATGCATCACACACACACACAAACACACACACACTCAAGCACAAACACGTCACAGTAATCAACAAACTAATCTCAGTCCACCCACAACTTCCAAAGACATCCATTGTTGGAGAAGACACAGATGACTGTTGAGAGTCGCCATGCTCATAACTCTCCTTATGTCTGGGGAGGGCATAAGTCATTTGAAATTGTGATTTTGATTACGTATTGTGACTGGAGCATTGTAACATGCAGGGACAGCGCACTCGTGAACCAACAGTGCGGCTGTGCCTGCGGGACATGACCCAAAACAAGCGCCTCTTTCTCAGGCTTCTCTCAAACCTCCCACTGGGTTTCTTAACTCTCCCAGGAGTCGAAACCGGCTGCAGTTTCACGCCACAGCCGAGACGAACGGTTCTTTTAGCATTTTCGATAACAAATCCTATCGTGCTTCTATGTTTGTGCGCGTGCACGAACATGAAGACGGAAGCGTGATGGGTGTTTCTGGGCTAGCTAGCAAGGGAATAACGTAGACAAGATTAAAGAGTAGTGTTGAAAAAACTGACAGACACTGAAATGCAATGTTCACAGCACCCCGCCGACTTTTATGGATCAAGGTGACAGAATTTCTACAACATTTGCCAACAAATTATAGACTGGAAATGACACTGGAAATGACACTTGCAATGACCACGTTTACTCCAAAACACACCCTCTCTATTCCACCACATTCCACACACTCCCTTCCCGAAAAAAAATATTTATCAGAAAAAACAGATAATTCACCATGTGTAGATAAAGAACACGCATCGAAAAAATAAGGAATCGGATTCTGGTTGTCAGTCTAGGTCATACACAGGAGCAACCGGAGCTGGTTCGGTGTTGGACACTGCGCTGATGAACCAGGAGGATCGTGATGACCTGCTCACACGTTCAAAGCCACATGCACACCGTGATCAAGCTGCACATTTGTTGGAGTTTTGTTCATATAAGCAACAAAATGCAGACATATCCACATGCCGGCCTTGTGTACAAGCTAAAGACCAAACGGGGGAGAAAAGGTGGAGAACTGAAAAGATCCTCCTCCTGCACAACACCTCTGCTAACCTGCAGGAGGCAGAGGGAGGTTACCAACCTTAACAAGGTGTCAGTAAGGACAGCTGTCAGACACATCCGCAGTCTTTGGGGAAGTGACTTCATACACTGACACTGTGGGAGTATGTGTGTTCAGCTGCCATCCTCCCTGAAGAAGGTCACAGCTGCATCCATCTATAGCTCATAGTGCTCAAAGCTGGAGATGCTCTCCATCTTCTGTGAGGACACCCACAGAAACTCTCCAGTAATCACTGAAGGCAAGCAGTCAAACGGCCAAGCCGAAAAAGAAAAAAAAAAGATATGTTCTAAACCACAGACATGCTCATAATCAGCTCAGGAATCCAGAAAGAGACACTCGTCAGCTTAATTACTGCTGAAAAATCACCAAAAGCCAAAGCTTTCGGACACGTGTATGAACAGGGGCACAAAGGACCGTATGAACACAGGTAAGTAGACAGGTACGGCCACCCATGCCTCCACGTTAGCCTCCAGCGCTGAGGGGAGACAGTACCCAGGCTGCTGGGTCAGTGGTCAGGCCCTGGGGCAGACACACTCAGAGACAAGCCACACAGGTGAATGGCCAAGGCCTGTGGATGTCCTGCATGAACAAAGTCAAAGCTGGAAGAATGAAATAACTGTGGAGTAGGACAGTCACAGAGAGGACGGGGGACACGCAAACCACACGCAGTGTCCACAGGGTCTGAGGACACACTGGTCTAACGACGCATGTGTCCACTTCAGCACCTCTTAGAAATGATCAAAATTAAAAACAATTCTTGTACACATGTATCATGCACTTTTTATTTAATTTAATAACAGACACTTAAACTGTTTTGTATTGTTATTGGACTTAAGATCATATTCATTATCAGTATTTTTGTGTTCATTGTTTCATAAACATGTTGTCTAGCTCAAACTGCACGGGGGTTAAATGTTGATTATAACCACTAAACCTTGTTCCTTAAATTGTTGTGAGTGAAAACTGGCAGCTGTTTGTTTGACAGGCTGTGCACTCCAATGCAAGCCATTTCCCGACAACTGAACTCTTAAGTGTCATCAAGCCCGCTTTTGTGTAGTACACAAACAGCGGTCGCAATCACGGGAATCCTGCATTTAATACCTGCCCTGCTGATACAGGCTGCAATCACAGATCAGCTACATGATCCACAGAGATCCAAGAACACGATTTATGTTTATCGCCGAAAAAAGAGCACCTGCTATCTACATTACTGTCTAAACAAGGCAACACCCGGGCAGTTTTAGAAACACTTTTTAAAGACTACGAGCTGAACATTGCAGACAAGAAGATCCATTTGGCCACGCATCGCACTAGGAGGACAACACTGACGACCAGTCATAAAACCGGTGTGTGTTGTGTAAAATACAACAATACGGAATTTACCGTGATAAAAAACAAAACAGCGCTGAAATTAAGTACTAGCATTGTTGGTCAAGGGAAAATAGTCTGAAATGTATGAACACAGAAAGTGTCAAACAGAAAAGTTACAAATAATATAAACATCAGTCTCAAGTTTCCTAAATTCCTTCACCCAACGTAGCTCCGTCTAAACATATCTTTGTACAAGTTACCAACACGCTTTCTTGATATAGGACGGACTGTCCCCTTTTAGCGTGAACTGCGCTTGTGATCAGAATAGGCTCAAAGAACCAACCTGTATACGGTAAAAAAAAAAACACAATACGCTGTGTTTTCCCCACACACAAAAACTCCAAATATGACATTATGACAAGAAACTAGCAAGCAGTAGAGTCTAAAGATTAAACAAAAGGGTATAAACGTGCAAATCAGGAATGCAAAAAACAAAAAATCACACAAACAAGGCATTGTGCGAAGTGAAGGGAGAGCCAGACGGCCATCGCCTGAGACGACACACTGAGGTTAGCAGGCTAGCTAGGTTAGCATATAAACTGCGCCAAGTTTGCGGTAATGAACACATACACACACAATAATTGTAGCTATCTAGTTTGTCAGTTCAGTCAACCCCACTCACTCATTCTCATGTCATACTGATCAGCTAGCTGGCTGGCTAGGGTTAGCCGGCTAGCTACAATTAGCTACTAAGCCCCGTTAGCAACTAAGGCACTGTCCTTCCGAATTAAAAAAAGTGGATAAGAAAATGGTGACCATCTTTTAAAGTACACGCCTTACTCCGATTAAAATGTGTCGGTTTATGGGGGGGCACAGCGAGATTTCTGTATAATTACAGATGATTCGCTAACATGATAGCCCAGGCGCCCTCAGAGGTTAGCTAAGCTAAACGGGCTATCGGATTCTGACCGTTAACGCGAAGCGGCTGCGCGTGGCTGCGCGCGAGCAGTGCGTTTAGTGAGCAGTAATTAAGTCTGTACAGCAGTGACCTGAAATAATAGTAAAACTGTACGGGGCTCTTAGTGTCCAGTGTATAACGCGTAATATCAAGTTTAGTCGTGTTTTACCTGGAAATCACGTTCTTCGTTGAACCTAGAAAATCTGTCAGCCATTTTCTCTAAGCTCCCCTCGTCTCTCCTTCGTTTCGGACTTGTCCCTCTGGTGTCTGAAACGCCCACAAAGACACGAAGATGAAATTTGGGCCAATGGCTGTAGGCGTACGGTTGAATGATGGGTTGTTTGCCCAATCATACACGTATTGATACCTTCCCATGACTTTTACGAATAGTTGTTGAACCCCCACAACAACGGTTCGGTATCGATCACAGTTAAATAGACGGATGTATTTTCATCTTCAATTCAGACTCGCACCAGAGGTTTATATTACGTTCTCTGTCCTTTTCTGGTTTTTCTCGCTGTTTCTCTGTCTGTTAATTATTTTAATGTTCAATAAGCTCTAAAACATTCTTGGTCGTTCTGTATTTGTCGATGCAAAAATAATGCAAATCTGTACAGATAAGAGCGGAGAGAGCGCCCTCTACTGGTGTTATTTGGGTAACATCCGACAGCCATCATGTTGCATCCCGGCAGAGCAATGCGCAGTTTGCAATAAAACAAAAGAAACAATCAAAAGGATTTACCACTTATTTGTTTATATGAAGTTTTACCAAAAGATAGTCAGTCCATCTTACGAACACTTGTTTTGTAATACTAACCATATAAATGGATTTAACCATATAAGTGAAGTTAGCAAATTACTAGCTAGCTAACTAAGACATGTTATTAATGTTATTATTTAGACTGGATTGCTTCTTGGCGAATTGTTAAATAAAATGTTACGTCTGGATTATTTTAGCTTTTATATATGAAGTATATAAAATATCATACCTGTATTTATTAACACCATGTATCTGCGTTGTTTCTGTTTTGTCTGTAATCAATGCTGCTAAATGATCGCATTTGTAAAGAAAATAACAGATAAATGACTTACTTTATTTAAACCTAACTTTACATCATTTGGCTTTCATATACTGATCTACGGAGGTAATTGTGTTTGCTCAACTATCTGCCCAGCCGAGGACCTTTATTTTGAAGACGAACACACTTCCGGCCAGCCTGGAGCCTGTGTGCAAGTATGAGGCATGGCCCATTCACGGTAATCAAAATGTATAGTCTTTAATGAAACTGTACTATATATTAAACTGCACTGTATACTAAACTGTACTATATATAGGAACATGGGTATTTTCCCATTTCATAAACCAGCAGTGAAAGTCTCACTTTTCCCCCTGTTATTTCATCAATAAATGTGCTGATGTACATAGTGTGTGGGCTAAAATGTATATTTGATCACTTAATTTCATTAAAAAATCTAAAACATTCTCACCGAGTTAAGCTTCGTTACAGTGCGCTGCTTGCACACCAGGTGGAGCTGCAGGCTTACGCACCTGCATATCCTTTAAGACCAGCAGTTTGTGTCTCAGTGTTTGGGTCAGTGTGACACCTGGATCTGGTACCACACTGAAATTGTGTACTTTAAAACCTCAAAGCTCTGGTGTGATGATGGTGAAGCCACCAGGTCGTGTGCAACTAACAACAATGCCTTTGCAACACTGTACCTGAACTGCAGGCTTTTAACAGACAGGAGAGTTTAGTAATTAAGGAAGTTACCGTAATTCAACATGTGCCAATGATTAAATATCCTAATGTCTTTGAAAAAAAAAAAAAAAAATATATATATATATATATATATATATATATATATATATATATATATATATATATATTATAGGTCATATTAAAAAATATATATATATGAGCATCTAGTATTTAGTTTAATGTGTACATTTAGTTTGTGTGTCATATTAAGCTCCTCTAATGAAACAGATATAAGGGATAATCACTCTTGGCACACCCAGCATGTTCAGTTCTACATAGAAGCTGCGTTGTCTCCAGCAGACTGCATCTGAAATTAAATCACAGCAATTGTGTTAAATTGCAGAATGCAGGATTTAATCTAAGACTTAAAGACTTTAATCTGAGACTATTTAAATATAACCACATAAAGTTAACTTTAAGTTACTTTATGTAACTTTTTAATATCCCATATAACAAATCTCAAACTGGTGTGTTTAGTACCTGCTGTGTCTAGTGTCTGGCTGAAGGTTGTTTTTGGTCATTGTCATCCTGCCAGGTGAAGTGTTCGTTCTGAGGTGTTCTGAGCAGAACATCATATTATCATGGGTCTGAAAAATAGGAAAAGGGGTTGATATGATCCACAACCTACACAGTTCTAATGCATATCACTCTAAAGTTAGTGTGCAGAAATGACAACAAACAAGAACGTTAAAGAGAATAAACCACCAAATTAGAAAAAAAAACTACTGACTGTATTCTCCATTCTAAACACTGATTTTGTGTGAATTTTAAAAATCATGTTAAAGCAATCCTGGAGATATTTCGAACTAGGTTGCAACTTTGTGTATGTGCGTGTGTCAGTAATATACTGTAGACACAACTTTCGATATCCGCTGGCCGCATCAGTGGCGCAGCGTCATGTTTCCTGTCGAAAGCATCTGGAGGAGCTGCTGCAGAGACGCCCAGCAAGAGCCGAGACCGTAGACTTCGCTCGCTTTGTACAGGTAACGGTAAGTTCACTTAGTTTGAACTAATTGAGCAAGCTAGCTAGAACATGAGTAATATTTCCGAACTGAAACACGATCGACCATGTACTTTAGCTCGCTAGCATTTAATTTACAAAAGTAGTTTGGTTGTTGTGAAATGGCGGAAAACATAAGGAAGTTGTAGTGAAGCAGCGCTGGGCTGTTCGGCCTTCAGCCTGGGCCTCCGCTGGAAATGTAAAGACTACTCACAGAGGTTAGTTAAGACTTATGTGTTTATAAATGAACAAAACTATTTTACATTTCAGCTAGCTGGCTGACTAGGCGAATTTGAACGATTCGTAGATGACAATACCTACTATATAAACGCGTAGCTTTGCCATAAAATACCAGTAAATATATCCCACTGTAGTATGTTTGTACCTTCACCACATTAATGTTAAATACCAGTAAATATATCCCACTGTAGTATGTTTATACCTTCACCACATTAATGTTAAATACCAGTAAATATATCCCACTGTAGTATGTTTGTACCTTCACCACATTAATGGTAAATACCAGTAAATATATCCCACTATAGTATGTTTGTATGTTTGTACCTTCACCACATTAATGGTAAATACCAGTAAATATATCCCACTGTAGTATGTTTGTACCTTCACCACATTAATGGTAAATACCAGTAAATATATCCCACTATAGTATGTTTGTACCTTCACCACATTAATGGTAAATACCAGTAAATATATCCCACTGTAGTATGTTTGTACCTTCACCACATTAATGGTAAATACCAGTAAATATATCCCACTATAGTATGTTTGTACCTTCACCACATTCACCACATTAATGTTAAATACCTGTAAATATATCCCACTGTAGTATGTTTGTACCTTCACCACATTAATGGTAAATACCTGTAAATATATCCCACAGTAGTATGTTTATACCTTCACCACATTTATGTTAAATACTCGTAAATATATCCCACAGTAGTATGTTTGTACCTTCACCACATTAATGGTAAAACCAGTAAATATATCCCACTGTAGTATGTTTGTACCTTCACCACATTAATTGTAAATAAGTACCAAGAACACCACTGACCGGGCTGTGTACCATGTATGTCGACGTTAATCGTAACTGCCGGTACCGGATGGATATGTAGCTCCGCTAAGAGCCTGATGACAAACTCTGAGAGGATTGAGCTACAGATGGATAAATCTCACCTGGTGTCACTAAACACACAGATAAATGTTGGCACCTTGCAAGGTTTGAGATAGTTAGACTATACAGTGTGATATGTACAATATGAATGCAACAGCAAAAACAGTAGTTTCTGATTAATTGTTTTGTTGTTTGACGCATGACTATGGTAGTATCTACTTAATAACAAATTACCAGCATGTTTATTAATAGGCAATAATAAGTATATATATCTACTTAAGGTCAGTTAGAAGCCATAAAATGCCTTAATGTGGCATGAATGCAAATCTTAAAAGGCTCTTTGCGTCGTGAATACTGTAGTCGTTATCCATATTGAATACTGTACATAGCTTTGTTTCTCTGATGTATTTTTAGCTTCTCAGCACAGACAGCCGCGCCTGCCTCTGGTGTTTAGAAGCTGCTGGAACTAAACACCGAGAAACACTACACTAATAGGCATGTGGTTATCTGGTGGAAACATTACTGAAAATATATATCCTGAAGTATACCGTTACATGTGCATGGACGATTTACGATGTATAAGCAGCAAATTAAAAAACACACAAATAATCGAATTTGTGTGTTTTTCTGAATTCTGTATTTTTGTATTATTCTGTGGGTCAGGTTGTTTGCTTATCAGGCTCCATGCACAACTCCATTCACAACCTTAATCCTTCACTGCACCTCGAAGTTCAATCTCATATTGAAACTTGAGCTGTATGGGGACTACAGATAGTGTTTCTTAAATTAAATCAGATATTAATCAGACAAATTATGATTATGAATAGTGTGTCTGTTAAGAACTTGATACAGTAACTGAACACAAGAAAACACAGACATGGGCTAATTGCAGTATTTTCCTGTTTGAAGAAGGTGTACAGTGAGCAAATTTCCTTTGCAGTTTCTTCAATAATGATGACACTCAGTTACTGACAGTACAAATATTTTTAAATGCACAAATAATTGGCATAAAAACAGTGTCTGTCAATCTTATGTACATCTTTTTTCTCAAACTTAATCAGTGTTTACTTGTCAAAACTTTCTTGTAATCTGCTCATCTTTTGAGAATCTGTGTTGATGGTTCCTGGATGTGTGGGCTATCCATTAACATAAGTGAAGCACTCCAGACCCTCAGGCTGCAGAACAGAGGGGATGAGGTGGTCTGGTGGCTGTTGAATGAGGTCTGGGGCGGAGATGGGCAAACACAATAGTTTTACGTTCTACTGGGCCCCAGCGCTAGAGCTCGGAGCAGTCCTTACTCAGACCTAAAGCATCCTGCATATCTGCGGGGGCGTAGATGACTCACTGCATGTATGTGTGTGTGTGTGTGCTTCCCATGGTTCTTGAACATTTGTGCCTTATTTTTGTGTATGCTACGTGAGTATGTATGTCTGAACTGTTATAGTCTTACACGCACACTGACCTGTCTCTTTCTGTCTCATGTTCATATTCACTGTCCTGCCCAGTAACATCCGTCTCCCCAAGCACACACTGTCCTCAGTCCAGACCCTCACCTCTTACTCTCCCTACACACACATCTGTCAGGCCTCAAGGCAAAAACATCCACTTTCATTGTAAGTAGTTCAGTAATCCTTTTTTCTCCTTGTGTCTCTCCCAACACATGAATACGCCCTGAACAGCAAACCCATTTTTGCTCATACAATTTGACACTGAATGCTGCATCATTTGTATCAGTTCCACACATGCATTGTTTAATCAGCAGTGGTTTAAGCTAACTTGGCTAACCTGGACCTGAACATTTTCGCATACACATTGGGTCATTGGAAAGAGCAGGTTCCTGACACACTGCCTTGTTGACAGGAGTAGTCTTTCCCTGTGTGCTTATTTCAGACTCTGACATTTCATCCAGGAAGAGACTGAATGATTAATATTGCAAAACATGTTAATGATACTCAGTGGGAGTTAATTACCAAAATTGTCCACTAATTGAGCTCCCTCTTATTTAAGGTTAGTGCTTGTTCTTGACACCACTTTCGGTGTAGTATATCAAAAAGACAGCTTGTCACTGGGCCTCTGACACATGATTGCATGACAGAACTAATTTAAACCACTTGTGTGCCTATGTAGACATTCTTTGGTGTTTCAATGTATGAAATGATTGTGCTGGAATTGAGGAAGCAGAACCAGTGTTGATTCGCAGGCCAGTGGATCGCATGATCACAGGAGGGCCGGCCATTAAAACAGTCTCTCAAGGCTAAAGGAAGTGTTGGTTAGTGCTCGGTATGAATCAGGAATTTATACTGCAGTGAGAGAACCTGTTTATGTAGTGTGGAAGTGTGGTACGGCCGAGTTTGGATCTGCTTTTTCCCAGATGGTGAAAAAAGAGTTCACAATAAGTCTACTGAAGTGTTAAATATGCTTCAAGTTTAGTGACAGAATACCAATAAATGTGATATAGATTTGACAAAAAAATTGATGACCTCGAAGTTAAATACAAAGTCTATTTTAAACAAATGCTATGGCGATTAACAAATGTTAGAGGATTAAGAACAATAAAACAGAGAAAGAGAGTGAGAGAGAGAATGCAAAGGAGGGGGGGCTGACCGAGGAGAAGCTGATGGATTTCTCGGAAACCTTGTCCAATCAGAGAGCCTGCCTGAGCTGGCTGTGAGCCACCATCAACACTACTGTGTGTGTGAGTGTGAGAGGGGAGGGAGGTGCTTGTTCAGCTGAGGGCTGTGTGAGCTAGCAGTTCACCCGTGAGAGTCAGGAGAGGGAGAGAGGGAGCAGCTTCCTCTGACAGTGGAGCTCCGAGCCTGAGTGGAGGAGGGAGGCGTGTGCAGGGAAGGAGGCTCCTCCATCGTACCTCAGCAGGTCTGGCTGGCTTCGCACCCATCTGTCGCTCCTTTCGTCTGATACTTTTCTCTTTCTTTGACTCTCCATGTCTTTTGCGTGCAGGTTGTTTTTTTCTGGCCGTTTCTCTGTGTTTCCAGAGGCACGTGAGCTGCCTGCGGAACGCGTGGTGGTGGTTGTTTAGGCTCGGTGTGTGTGTGTGTGCCTGTGCCTGTGTTGTTTATGCTCTGTTTGTGTATGCGTGTGTGTGTGTTGGGTGTGTGTTTGGGTGTGTGTGTGCATATGTGTGTGTGTGCCTGTGTTGTTTTTGAGCTTGACGGTAACAGGAAGTTGATGGGAGAGAAAGGTGGTCTTGAGCAGCTTGGCAGAAGAGGGTGATGAAGTGGGTGATGTCGTCCAGGACGGCGTGATTTGAGAATCAGGACAGTGTCAGCCCAGCGTCTCCTCCTTCCTGCTGCTGTTCAGACTTTAGCTTCTTTGTATTTGTGCATGTGTGGTTGGTGTTGAGGTGCTTCTTCAAACCTTCTGGTAATAAGACAACAAGTCGAGCCACTGCATAAATGGTGTGGGAGTCACTACTCAAAATGAAGGAGCTGAATTTCTGTGTGGTGCCAGTGTTTTGGTAGATCTCAGCGTGTTTTAAAAAGGCCGTAAAGTCACAAGACCGGTTCCCCTGAGTCCCGTCCTGCAGGATCTGCTGTGAAAGCATGCCAGCCATATGCATGCACACCTGTAGTTTGTGAATGAGAGCATTTTGCTAAATGACTGTGTCGAATAACAGGGGAGGAGGCAGGGTCTGGTATGGTGGTGGGTGTGGTGTTTACATCAGCCTGAGGGGTCTGGTACGGTGGTGGGTGTGGTGTTTACATCAGCCTGAGGGGTCTGGTACGGTGGTGGGTGTGGTGTTTACAGTGGTGTTTACATCAGCCTGAGGGGTTTGGTATGGTGATGGGTGTGGTGTTTACATCATCTTGAGGGGTCTGTTACAGTGATGGATGTGGTGTTCACATCAGCCTGATGTCTGGTGCGGTGCTGGGTGTGGTGTTTACAGTGGTGTTTACATCAGCCTGAGGGGTCTGGTACGGTGGTGGATGTGGTGTTTACATCAGCCTGAGGGGTCTGGTACGGTGATGGATGTGGTGTTTACATCAGCCAGGGGGGTCTGGTGTTTTGGTGGGTGTGGTGTTTACATCAACCTGAGGGGTCTGGTACGGTGGTGGGTGTGGTGTTTACAGTGGTGTTTACATCAGCTTGAGGGGTCTGGTATGGTGATAGATGTGGTGTTTACATCAGCTTGAGGGGTCTGGTACGGTGATGGATGTGGTGTTTACATCAGCCTGGGGGGTCTGGTGTGTTGGTGGGTGTGGTGTTTACAGTGGTGTTTACATCAGCCTGAGGGGTCTGGTACGGTGGTGGGTGTGGTGTTTACAGTGGTGTTTACATCAGCCTGAAGGGTTTGGTATGGTGATAGGTGTGGTGTTTACATCAGCTTGAGGGGTCTGTTACAGTGATGGATGTGGTGTTTACATCAGCCTGATGTCTGGAGCGGTACTGGGTGTGGTGTTTACAGTGGTGTTTACATCAGCCTAAGGGATCTGTTGCGGTGGTGGGTGTGGTGTTTACATCAGCCTGAGGGGTCTGGTACGGTGATGGATGTGGTGTTTACATCAGTCTGAGTGGTCTGGTGTGTTGGTGGGTGTGGTGTTTACATCAGCCTGAGGGGTCTGGTACGGTGGTGGATGTGGTGTTTACATCAGCCTGAGGGGTCTGGTGTGTTGGTGGGTGTGGTGTTTACATCAGCCTGAGGGGTCTGGTGTGTTGGTGGGTGTGGTGTTTACATCAGCCTGAGGGGTCTGGTATGGTGGTGGGTGTGATGTTTACATCAGCCTAAGAGGTCTGGTGTGGTGGTGGGTGTGGTGTTAACATCAGCTTGAGGGGTCGTCCACACGTACACGCCCTGCATGCACCGGCCCCACCCCCCATATCCGTGACAGGACTTGGTATGTTGGTTTTACCTAGAAGCCCAGTCCGTCAGAATTAACAGGAGAGTGAATGTGTGTGAAACTGGTTTTGATCAGCTTTTATTTATTGGCTGATCGGTGTTGCTGACATAGTCCTGCTTGTTTTAGAGTGTTGAGAGAAGGAGGCAAGTGAGGTGAGCTCACGTGATGTGACCACTCACGCTTCTCAGGAAGCACGTGTGTCACCGCTGGCCTTCTCAAAAGACTTCAAAATGGAGGACCGAGATATGTGAAACCAATGGGTATTTTGAATGCTCGGGTGTGATGTCACATCCTGACTTTGGCTTTGGTTTTCATCGTTTGAAGAGGGATAGACAGGGGGAGAGAGAGAGGGAGAGGGAGGGAGTGGTAGAGAGATAGAGGGTGTGAGCAGCGTGAGTGAATATTTGAGAGAGTGTCTGGAAGGAGGCCATGCTGAGAAGGTTATGTGAGGACTGATGTAAGATGCTGTAAGCCAGCAGGACCAGCTCCCATCCCCTCATCTCTTCTAGTTATTAACCGCTGACTGGACTGGACCAGGAAGTGCCTGGACCAGGAAGTGAATGGCCAGATAGATTACAGATCTTCTGTGTTTTACAAGTCATCAGTTCATCATAACTGAAGTTTACTGTATAATGTGGTGAACTTCACAACTTCAGTATAACATTCAAACTACTATATAACACAGGTCAGCATTCAGTCTACAGTACACAACAGGTCAGCATTCACTGTTTGATTTACATTTACTGTATTCTTGAATAGCAGCGTGAACGACGGTATAAGCTCACAATTCCTCAAAGCCTCGGTTGGTGTTGTCATGCAAGTTAAGGTATCGTAGTGACATCTGTCAAACAGACGTAGCAATTTAAAAAGAGAGGCTATTCAGTTGTAGCAGAATGTTACATGTTAAACAGCGCAGCCTGGGTTGCCATGGTGTTATTCTACGACTCTGTGGTTTAACCCCATGTTACTGGGGTTGGAGTCATCCTGCCTGATCACAGAGCAACAGTGCAGGCGGGTGTAAGGCTGGGTCTCCCTTAGCTACTCAGCATGTGTCTCGTGTTTAAGGAGTGTTTGCACTTGTTTTTGTAGGATGCCTGTCACTAGGCAACTGGGATCATGTTCCAGGGCCCATGGTGTACCGGGCTCGCTGGCTTTGTTTGCAGACATAGACCTTTTTCAACACTACACACACACACACTGAAAAAGGAAGTTTAAGACCTTTAAACACGCAGAAACATTTAACATACAGAATGGTGTAGTATACGTAAGGCGGGAGGTCGCCCGTGATGCGGTAGCCGTGGTGAGCGGGGCAGAGCTGTGGGCTGGTGGGAGCCGGACGGGGTCTGTGTGGAGGGCGTCCCAGCGGGGCCGTGGGAACAACCGCTGCTGCTCCGCTCCATTTACAGCCAGGTCCAAAGTTCACAGCAGATGAGACTGCGTGTCAGCACTGTTTAAACCGCGGCAGGTGTGAAAGAGGAGCCGGGGCCATATCACTGTCCATGAGCAGAGGAGAGCAGGGGAGTGCAGGTGTGAGCTGCCACTACTCAAGAGTGTATGAGTTAGACAGGAGTGTGTATGTGTGTGTGTGTGTGTGTGTGTGTGTGTGTGCGCAATGCGCGATGAGCAAGTGTGTGAGCACGACTCACACTGAGCAGGTGTGTGCATGACTCAAAAAGAACCAGCAGGCCCATATCAGAAAGGTGACGCCATTCTCAAACATGCACCCGACTGACATTAACATGCACGTGCGCGCGCACACACGTGAAATACGTCCACCTGTGATTTGCACTCGTCCGAGCTGCTTCTCCGGACGCCTGTGACTCACGCAAGCAACTGTTGGTTTGTCCGTCCGCAGGCTCTGAAAGATGGCCGTGGTCCATAGGATCCTGAACTCCACGGTTCCCTTCTCCATGTCCTCGGACCAGCCCAAGGTGGAGGCCCTGGGTCACATGGAGGCCTGTCCCCAGCCCTGTTGCTCCAGCACAGCCACCGTGGCTGAGGCTGACAAGATGAGCACTCTGTCCACGTTTCTCCTAAAGATCATCTCACATGGCACAGCCAAGCACATGGGCCCTGGCCCTCTGGGCACAGAGAAGCCCTCCATCATTGCCCAGGCCGAGTGTAAGGGCCACATCTCTCTCTTATAGGAGCACAGAGACAGGAAAGACTTCATATTAAAACTGTTTAACGCAAGTGTGTTTGGTGGTGTGTTTATGTGAAACACAAACTTACTAGGGCATGTTTTTTTGTTTTAAAGGTGAATCTCAGGACTCACAGGAATTCTGTCCCAACAGCAGGTACGGATCTGAGCGACATCATCTGCTCTGAACCATGAGAGTAACATGGTTGAATGACCTCTGGTGATTTTCTCTCTCTCTCCCTGTGCTTGTAGCTCCACCTACTATACACAGGGGGCCTCATCCCAACACCGGCCCCACAAGAGGCGACGTCGAAGGCATCGGCGGAGGCAGGGAGAGAGGAGGGAAGGCAGTGAGGCCACAAGGGTGGAGAGGGTGGAGAGGCTCACTGGAGTGCAAGAACAGGACAGTGGAGAGGTGAGATCAGATCTAACCACCAGTTATGGTGACACCAGTAATCAGACCGGCTGTAATGAGAAGTTATAATGAGACCAGCTCCAGTGAGATCAGATCTAATAACCACTTCTAACGAGACCAGTAATTAGACTGGCTCTAATGAAATCAGTTATTATGAAAGCAACTCAAGTCAGATCAGTAATAATGAGACCAACTCCAACGAGATCCGTTCTGATGAGACTAGTAATCAGACCAGCTCCAATGAGAGATTAAGACATAATTTCCATCCAAAAAACTAGATGTGTCTTTTGTCAAGCAACAAACAGTAAGTCAGATATTTACCAATTATGTGAAATGTGAGTGAGTGACAGTGAGTTTAAATCTTTTATTACTTATCAAATTTCCTACTTCCTGTCAAAGGATTAACATGTCCATTTCTGTTAGTCCTGTAGTGTTAAATATGAATCACTTCATGAGGTCATAAACAGTACATTCACAAAAATGTTCAAGATAAGATGGAAGATGAGGCATTTCGTCATTGTTTATTTTGTATGAAATGTATTTCTAGTTTACATAAAGAGATCTGAAAACTTTGTGACGTCACACCACATGACAATTTATGTCTGTGTTTTAAGCTTATTAACTGGTGGAAAGCTTATAAAATGGTGGAAAAAATATCTGGAGAACACTAGCGGTTAAGGACCATTCAGACTTTGAGACAATACAAATACAGCAGCTTCGTCATGTCTCAGTGCCTTCGTGCCTACATTGTGCAGGCAGTGTGTGTCTTGCTTCCCTTCAGCTCACCTGTGCGTACCTCTGCACACCTGTGTGTGTCCTGCAGGTAGGCGAGTGCCACTACAGCCGCCCCAGCAGTGACGTGTGCAGCAGTGATGGCGGCGTGAGCACGGAGAGCCTCTGCGTGCAGGAGACGGCACATGCTTTGTTCCCCTCCCCCTACCTGGCCTGTGACCCTGACTGGAACAGGCTGGTGGCGTTGCCCCCCGGAGACGTGTACGAGCAGGAGCACCATTCACCCCTGCCCAGCCAAACCTCCTGCAGCCTGGTCGTCACCTGCCTGCGCAACTACGTCACGCACACAGAGCACACCCTCGCCACCCCCTTCATCAACCAGCTGGACAGGGATGTGAAGAACAGCCAGGAGAATCAGGAGGAGGCATCCGTCTGGGAGGAAGAGTGCGACACCAACGAAGGTCTTCTCTTCAGAAAGGTGATTGGGAAGACGGCAGTCGCGCGTTCACGTAGGAGCAGGTGGATGGGGGGCGGAGTGGTGGTGCGGACGGATCACGGCTAGCGAGAGCCATTGACCCCTCGTGTTTCAGCCTGCGCTTCCATATAAGCACCAGTACATGTGTGTGTTTGTACAGCTACAAGCTGCCCGTGTGGCTGTTGGGTTTCCTGTTTTTCACTGCTGAGAAGTTTCATGTTTATCTCAGTAGCCTAGTTCCGCTTACAGGAGTTTCCTCACACACACACACACGCACCACGCATTAATAGATGGGTTGTTCTTTCTTTTAAAACCTACAGGCATCATATTTCACACTAATGTGAATCAGTTTAGGTTCTTTGTTATGAAAGTACATTTTTAGAAACATTATTTTTATTAACAGTCACATGGCACAGCTGGGATTCAAACGTTAATCCCAACTGTGATACTGTTGCTTGTGCCCACTGTGCCCTCGTGATCATTTTTGCACAAACAACAAACTCTACATTTCCCACAGTTCTCACAGTTTACGGTGCAGTGAGCAGTGTGTGTGATGCATGTGTTTTAAAACACACCCTGAACCCTGTGTGTGTGTGTAAATCACACCTTCTCCTCTGTGTGTGTGTACATCACACCTTCTGTGTGAGTGTACGTCACACCTTCTGTGTGAGTGTACATCACACCTTATCCTCTGTGTGTATGTGTACATCACACCTTATCCTTGTGTGTGTGTGTGTACATCACACCTTATCCTTGTGTGTGTGTGTGTACATCACACCTTATCCTTGTGTGTGTGTGTGTACATCACACCTTATCCTTGTGTGTGTGTGTGTACATCACACATTCTCCTGTGTGTGTGTGTGTACATCACACATTCTCCTGTGTGTGTGTGTGTACATCACACATTCTCCTGTGTGTGTGTGTACATCACACCTTCTCCTGTGTGTGTGTGTGTACATCACACCTTCTCCTGTGTGTGTGTGTGTACATCACACCTTCTCCTGTGTGTGTGTGTGTGTACATCACACCTTATCCTGTGTGTGTGTGTGTGTACATCACACCTTATCCTGTGTGTTTGTGTGTGTATATCACACCTTCTCCTGTGTGTGTGTGTGTGTACATCACACCTTCTCCTGTGTGTGTGTGTGTGTACATCACACCTTCTCCTGTGTGTGTGTGTGTACATCACACCTTCTCCTGTGTGTGTGTGTGTGTACATCACACCTTATCCTGTGTGTGTGTGTGTACATCACACCTTCTCCTGTGTGTGTGCGTGTGTACATCACACCTTCTCCTGTGTGTGTGCGTGTGTACATCACACCTTCTCCTGTGTGTGTGCGTGTGTACATCACACCTTCTCCTGTGTATGTGTGTGTGTGTACATCACACCTTCTCCTGTGTGTGTGTGTGTGTGTGTGTGTGTACATCACACCTTCTCCTGTGTGTGTGTGTGTGTGTGTGTGTGTGTGTACATCACACCTTCTCCTGTGTGTGTGTGTGTGTGTGTGTACATCACACCTTATCCTGTGTGTGTGTGTGTACATCACACCTTCTCCTGTGTGTGTGTGTGTGTACATCACACCTTCTGTGTGTGTGTACATCACACCTTCTCCTCTGTGTGTGTGTAGGAGCTCCATCCTGCCAACCATGAGTACCGAGAGGGGAGAGAGTACGATGTGCGTGAGGTGCTGAAGCTCGGTTCCTACGGAGAAGTGTACAGCATCACGGACAAGTGCAGCGGCTTCACGTGTGCCGCCAAAAAGGTACCCAGGGCATCACTCCCAACGTGTGTGTTCATGGTCACGTGTGCAGGAGTGTGTGTGTGATGCAACCCTGCTCTCCGCTCCACGTCCCGTAGGTGCCATTGCAGAGTTTCAGCAGAGAGGAGGTCGGCACGTGGAGTGTCCTCCAGAACCCTCATGTGGTGGAACTCTTTGGGTTTGTCCGAGAGGGTCCATCCATCATCCTCTTCATGGACCTCAAGCCTGGTGAGGGTGCACTCTCCTCCCCCATACAAAACACTCCATTAAGCCTCTTAAATGGTGCAGAGGCATTTCAGTCCCGTATGTCGTCTTAGTGAAGTCTCCTGACTCCTTCTCCCCCCTCCCCTCCCCTCCCAGGTTCCCTGGGGCAGCTGTTGAAGGAGAGGGGTCGCCTCCCTGAGGACCTCTGCTTGCACTACATGCAGCAGGTTCTGGGGGCGCTAGAGTATCTGCACAGAAAGTGCGTCCTGCACCTGGATATCAAAGGTACAGCCAAGGTTGAAAAGGACCAGAGTGTGTCCGTCCATCCGTCCGGTATGAGTTGACTTTTGATGTGACACACATGAAACCGCTGTCACATGCCATATTCAGATACTGGATGGCGCATTTCAAGTTAGCTCACTGTTTTGGAATATCTGAGTATTCGAAAGATGCCGTTGTCGGTTATATGGCTAGTGTAGCGATGTCTGAGCATTCAGTTTGAAACTGCGGGGCTGAGTCATACATTCACAAATCGGCTCATATCGAGAAGGTGTGTCTTGTGTTGGACAGGCAGGCAGCCACTGGCAGCATGTGCAAGAACCTTTGCCTTCAAGCCCTGAACGACATGCCATCTGCTGCCAACAGCTGCTGCCAGTGTCAAATATATACACGCTGCCACGATATCCATAGCGGTGTAACAGTAGCACTGAGTTATGGTGTCTACATGATGCTGCCTGTATGTGTAGCAGTGTTTAACAAGCATTTGGGGCAGTGTGAATGATGAGCTACATGTATGTGTAGCACTGGGTGAGTGGCGTGGAGGGTGTGATGTGTGATGTCAGCTTCCACACGCTCCAGCAGCTCATTGGTCCTGTGGCTTTAAGTCTTCATGGCTCTTCGGAGGAACAGGGTGAGGCACACAGCACCTGTGGTGAGAGAGAGGTGTGTGTGTGTGTATGAGAGACCAGGGTTGAGTGTGTGTTTGTTTGTTTGAGAGAGAGAGAGAGAGAGAGAGAGAGAGAGAGAGAGAGAGAGAGAGAGGGAGAGAGAGAGTGTGTGTAGAGGTTGGGAATTTCCCACAGTGACTCATGAAACAGCAAGGGAGGGGGGAGGGGAGAGATAATGACAGTCAAAGTAAATCGAGACACACAAAGACACAGAGGACTTGGTAAGAACACTGAGAAATTGAATTCATAACAGAAATATCCATTCAAGTACAAGTAACATGTTTAGAAAAAGGCAACAAAGTGGACGACATTTTATGAAGACAGAACCATGACCCTGCTGTGCCTGTCATCTAGGGCGCCCTCTGGTGTTTGATTATGTCAGCACTCTGCAGCTACAGGTGTATGTGTGAGCCATCAGATCACACAGCAGGGACCTCACACAGCAGGGACCTCACACAGCAGGGACCTCACACAGCAGGGACCTCACACAGCAAGGACCTCACACAGCAGGGACCTCACACAGCAGGGACCTCACACAGCAAGGACCTCACACAGCAGGGACCTCACACAGCAGGGACCTCACACAGCAGGGACCTCACACAGAAAGCTTCATCAGTTGTGCATCAGGTTGCTGGAGGCCCCTCTAAGTGTTGCAGTGTGGACTCATCAAACAGTTTAACGATTGTGTGTTTTACTTCTGTCTGTATGTGTTTCCAGCGGATAATGTGTTGCTGTCCAAGGATGGAATAGACACATTCCTTTGTGACTTTGGACAATCTGAGCGATTAGACCAACATGGATTCAGTCCCTTTCGTGGTAAAACACTCTTCTAGTATTTGAAATGGTCACAGACCCTTAAACAGCATTTAAAGAAGGCCTTGTTTGCAGCTGGTTAACCAGGCATGCTACTATTTTGGTTTGTGCGTGTATGGGCACGTGTGTGTGTGTGTGTGTGTGTGTGTAGGTTTGAAGGGGACCGAGACACACATGGCTCCTGAGGTGGCCCGTAGCGACACCCGCTCTTCCAAGGCAGACGTTTGGAGCAGCTGCTGCATGCTTCTGCACATGCTCAGTGGCTGGCAGCCTTGGATACGCTTCTTCTCCCGCCCACTCTACCTCAAGGTAATGCTGATTGGCTGTGAACATTTATTTCTGCACCACAGAGAAGATGATTGCTGTTCTTGGCAGCTGCTATTAGATCAGCGAGGCCACTCACGACTTGTTAACAGCCTGCCCTTATGGCCCTGAGCTGGGCGGCAGGACTCACTGCTCATTGGTCGGTTGCCTGTGTGGTGCAGATAGCCGAGGAGCCTCCGCCCCTAAAGGAGACCCCATCTGGCTGCAGTCCCCACACTGCTGAGGTCATCAGACAGGGACTCCTGAAGGACCCGAGCAAAAGGGCCTCAGCCAAACAACTCCGAGCACAAACAGCCAAAGCACTCCAACAACGTAAGCACACCCACAAACACAGACCTGCTCCACACACACACACAGACCTGCTCCTGGACCGCCAGAGTCCAGCTCCCAGTTGGACAATAGCAAAAAAACTTACAGTCGCAGACCGAGACCGGAGGACTCATCGCTTTTATTTTATATGCAGAGTGTGAGTGTAGCAGCCAGTTCAGTCCCCTCTGCTCCTTCTCCAGCGGCTCTGCTCCCTAAAACACCCACAGTGCTATACAAGGGGCCTATTTGTTCACAGAAATGAACACTGACATATCTTAAAAATATATGCCAATATTGCTGGTGCTGGAGTTACAGCTATGCACCCTAAAGCACATACTGTGTTGCTTCCTGGGTGTGGGGAATGTAGGATTTCACACTGCTGTCTGTATTTTTTCACTGCAGTGGGAGGTCTTCACAGCTCTGCCAGGGGAGGAGCCTATCAGAATCCAACGGAGAAGCCAGACAGGAATGAGCAAGCCTCCTTCTCCCATAGCTCTGTGCAACAGTGGATGGGCCCAGAGCATCAGCAGAGAAAGGGGGCGGAGCTCAGCTCAAAGTGTGAGAGCACTGATGACATGGAAGAGGTGGAAGATGAGGAGGGCGAGGAAGAAGATGATGAAAAGGATGTGGAGAGAAGCGAGGGAAACCCTCCTCTGACCACGCAACCAACTGAACAGGAGTTTCGCAAGCTTGAGATGGGTTAGTGTCTGGTGACTAGTGAGAAAATACAGCACTATTCCCATAGACTGCTTTTCACGGATCTCTATTCCCACGGACTGCTGTTCACTGAACCCTGTTACCATAGACTGAGCAGGTCTGTGTTGCGGCTAAATGCCGTAAATGTAGACTGATGATTACTGAACCCTATTACCACAGACTGCTGATTACTGAACCCTATTACCACAGACTGCTGTTCACTGAATCCTATTACCACAGACTGCTGATTACTGAACCCTATTACCACAGACTGCTGATTACTGAACCCTATTACCACAGACTGCTGTTCACTGAATCCTATTACTACAGACTGCTGATTACTGAACCATATTACCACAGACTGCTGTTCACTGAACCCTATTACCACAGACTGCTGATTACTGAACCCTATTACCACAGACTGCTGTTCACTGAACCCTATTACCACAGACTGCTGTTCACTGAACCCTATTACCACAGACTGCTGTTCACTGAACCCTATTACCACAGACTACTGTTCACTGAACCCTATTACCGCAGACTGCTGTTCACTGAACCCTATTACCACAGACTGCTGATTACTGAACCCTATTACCACAGACTGCTGTTCACTGAACCCTATTACCACAGACTGCTGATTACTGAACCCTATTACCACAGACTGCTGTTCACTGAACCCTATTACCATAAGACCATTAAAATATTACCATATTGTTCACTGGTCTGTGTTGCTGTATGCTGTGACTTTAGCTTCTCTCAGGTTGTATCTGATTATTTGTACTCTGAGAGACTAAAAAGCTGCTTGTCTCTGCTGTCTCTCTCTGTCAACCTGTCTCTCTCTCTCTCACTTCCTGTCTGTGTAGATTTATATGTCAGTAGTCTGTCTCACCTCCACTCAGCTGAGCGGCAGGAACAGCTTTTGTCCTACCTGGGCAGTGACTGCCTCTCTCCCAGAGAATCATGGGACAAAAAGGTAAACTCATCCATACACGCACACACACACACACACACACACACACTGACATGCAGGCTTCTGCTAGTACTAAAGTTGTACGGTATGAGGAAAGACACGTTTCCATGAGCCGATATACATCTCGCATGTCACTCAGATAAGATTACTCAGAACATGCTACGGCTGACGGTAAGGCAATTGTTTGCTGGAAGTGCGAGTTTGTCGGCATGTTTTGTTAGCGGCTCCTACCAGACTGCTTATCACTCTATGGATCTCTCACATAACTTCCTCAATTCATCGTGTTGTAGTACATAAGCTTGAGCTCTCTTTACATTTGTTTAGCCCTTATTATGTTAGCTAGTCATTCTGAACTCATTTTTGTGTGCTTTAAGGCTGCGTATACGTTTCCTGTAAAGCCTAATAACATTTATAAAATGGTGGTGGTGGTGTTCATTATGGTTTTGGAGGGTTGTTTTTTTCACTAGAAAGCATGTGCTCTGTACTAGTGCAGTTTACATTATTCTGGAGCAGCACTCAGCGTTTTTACTTCTACATTCCATCTCTGAGAGGAAATTCCGCGCCTCTGCACTTCTGTCACCTACTGACCCACAGTGACCTTTATCAAGCTTCACGTAAACGCTGAACATGGCATGTTCTCATGGTGCACGCTCTGCTCTTGGCTTCTTCCAGGACTCGGGACGCTGGTCGGTTGGCCCCAGCGATGACCTCAGCTCGGGTGTGTTCTCCTATAGCAGCCAGTCAGACGGCCCGAGCATCAGCATGGACTGGCCAGGTCCCGCCCCCCAGCCCCGCTGCTTTGAGGGTGAGTGACAGATAATATTCAAATTGGCCATCACATTTAAATTTAGAAGCGTAGGCAATCGTGTCATATCAGTGGCGTGAATAACTTTATTTTGCGATGGTATGTCAGCAGTGCATTCATTAGAACAGATTTTAGAGCACATTCGCTTTTTTCAGGGCAAATGTTTTAGACAAAAATTGTGAAGTGAAATTTGTGGAAGTTATGGATGTGCAATGTTCTTTCTGCCTGTGCAGGGGTCGATGTTTGTATCATGGACTTCGATGGGCGAAGCCTGCATATCCGTGAGACACCCCGTGTGAAGGTGGGCCACATAGCAGTGGGAATCAGTGATCAGGTAAGGACGGAGTGTGTGCAGAGCGGTCCGCTGGCTGCCCAGGTGCATGTGCATGTAGCCCGGCTGATGTGTGTGTTTGTGTGTGTGTGCGTGTCCGGCAGATCTCTGAGAAGGTATTCAGCCTATGCTGTGAGGACGGCTCCCTGGTGCACCACAACAAGGAGGTGCAGGAAACCGGCCTCATTCTGTACTGTGTCCCCGCACCTGACTGCAGACACGCCCACCCACCTAAGTACAAGCCCTGCTGTGACAGGGTACCAGACTGCAGACACGCCCCTTGCTGCAAATCACCATGGAGCTGGCGAATCAGAGACGGGGAGCTGGAGACGTGGGACTGAGCTGTCCCTGTGCGCCTCATTCTGCGCCTCCTTCAGTCTTCTGACATCTTTGTCTCTCGTTCTCCATTTTCTTTCTCATCCCAGTAACTCATTCATGTGTCTGTATTTCTGCATATAGCTACATCGTTCATATGTGCAATATATTTCTATTTTTTGGGGAAAAAACATTTCTAATGTTACAGATTGCCTTAATTTTTTACATTGGTTAAAAATGAGATTTTTATGTAAGTGTGTGTTTTTTTTTTTTTTTACAAGTTCATGTTTCTCTTGCTCAGTTTTAGAGCTGTGAGGCACATGTGATCATGTGAGGTTCACGGTCCTGTAGCTAAACCACTGCTCATCTCTCTCCTATACCAGTCACAATGTGTGTCAGCATGAGAATAAACCATAGGACTCTACAAATGAGCACCTCTCCATTGTCCTTTCTCATTTACCACGCTATGCACAAACACCTGTCCAGTTATAAACAGTAGATATATTTATTTAGTCTGACAGAACACACTCACTACAGTTAACTTCATTGTTTAGTAGGAACTGGTGCAGTTTCACTGGAACATCAAGTAGCATTCTAGACATTCTAGAACTAAAAAAACAAACGTTCTAGAACTTAGAAAGAACATTCTAGAATAGCAGTGCCATGGTACTTCAGTGGAAGATTTTTCATCCAGTGTCCTGGACCACTGCATGTTCATTCCTCCACAGCAAGAAGAACTCCCATTCACACAAACATGTTCGTTGAACACAATGAATGTAACGTAGATTTTCATACGGGTAACTTTTAAAGTGGCGTCATCACACCATCATATTAAAATCACACCATCATATTAAACTGCACAAAACGCTTTGAATTAATGGAAAACAGTGAGTACTGACTTTGAGCAAACATCAGTTGCAAGCCAGGGCCCCTCAATCACCCGTGCCTCACAAACACGCTTGTCTGGACAGGCACACGAGCACACTCTGGCATCGTGTGGAAATCCTGGAGCCCGTAGGGGCTGCAAGTGACAGCAGCTCTATATTAATGCCCATGATTTAATTATGGGATGTCAAACAAGCCCTTATATGTGACTGTCAGCCATCCACATTCTTTATCATATATCATTTAGTTTGCCAATCATTGGTGGACAATAAGTTCACACAACCATAAAATGTCTCGATTTGGATTCCCCTTTAAGTACTCCACTGGCAGCACGTTCCAGGAGAACCACAACCAAACACTAGAACAGTCTCCTGATAACGGTCTTTGAAATATTGTCAAACCTTGCTTCAGATGTGTATCAAGGAATCCAACACTGTAACAGAAAATTTTGGATAACTCATAAATGAAAACATTATGAACTGGCAGGAATCCACCAAGATAATCCTGGAAGAGCAAGAGTGCCCTGAAGGGTAAACTGTGTATACTCTGTTTCTTAATAGTAACGACTGTGAACAGGAAAAAGCAGGACAACCAATGAACAGATCTGTTCCAGTTTAAGGGTACAGATGTAGTTGTGATGACGTGAACCTGTAACACAAACTGAGCTTCAAAGCAGAAGTAATTCACCATCCATGTTACGTGAAATCCATAAAAATGCTTTATTTCTTATTATGACTTGTGGAAAAAAACAGTGGGCTGACAGCAAGAAAACAGTTTAAGGGCAAAAATTCAGTTCATACAATTATACAAAGATGTAGAAAAAGATGAAAAATCAGGTGAATATCAAAGTGATTTAGAGTAAAAAGACCAAGGCACTGTCAACATAACGAGGGAAAGAAACAAAAACCTCAATACTTTATCCAAACACGCAAATTGGAAAATGTGTATCAAAAATGATTGTGGCTGGCACCAACCATGGACAAATGTACAGTACTGAGAAGACCATGCTAAAGAGAGGTGATGTATCAGATTGTGTTTAAATGTGGACACACACACACCCACCCCACACACACTTCTCCACCAAGGGGAGTTTGCAGCTAACACCAGTGAGAATCTCTGCTGTTTCTGTTACTTGACAGGTAATTGTCATTCCAAACTTTGTTCAAGAATTTTGTAAAATTTCAAGTCCACTCCGTGTGGTCCTGAAGAATTCAGTCCAGTCCGGTTCAATCTTGTTCCGGATCCGATCACACCACTGGCAGACGCTTGTTGGCTGAATGCTGGTTTTGTGACTCACAGCTACAGTGAGATGGAGGCTACACCACTGCCCGAGGGCTCCCGGGTCAGCAGACCGTCATAACATATTAAGTCCTCTTAGCAGTCATGCTGCAAACACCCCTACGCAACTTCCCTATCAAAAGCACAATCACACCTCCCCACCCACACACCCCCACCCAGGCTGGAGGAGATGAACAGCAGGAAACGATGAACGCAGGAAGAAGAGAGAAAGGAGGAGGGAGAGAGTGGAGAATCTCAGGAGCCCACCGCTATCAATTCAAACTCTAGAGGGTTGATAAAGAAAAGAAAAAAAACGAAAAAGGTTTATGAGGTAAAATAATGACGGCATGCTTCTTAAGCAATTACAAAGCCTTCACAAGTTCTCCATTTAACCCCAGCCATGTGCAATCGCTGCGCATTCCTACCGATGCCCTGGTAGAGGAGTCTGACTCCAGCAGGAAGGCAGACCTAACCCTAGTGCAGGAACAGTCCACAGCCTACTTAACATATCTAATCTACATATAGAAACAGACTACAAACTGCTTTTCATATCTATTCAATCGATGCAGTAATATGATGACAAAAGACAAACAAAACTCCACCATTTTGTTCGCTTGAAAACAGAAATAAATAGCTTTAAAAAGGCGGCCTCAGAACCCCCACGGCGCTCTGAGGCTTCACTCAGTGCATGTGTGGCTGAGGTCTGAGTGTGTTGGACAGAGGAGAACGGCAGGCCCAGGGCTCCCAGAGAAGAGTCGTTTCACCGCAAACCCTGCTCCCTCACCATCCACGAGGGAGTGAATGCTCACTTACTCGCAGTCACACCTCCACTCACCATCATCTCCCTCTTCCTACCTGCCTCACCATGTCAGCTCCTGTTATAAGCTCTGCCTGTCTGCACCCCCTCTATCTCCCTCTCTCTATCCCCCCCTCCCCCCCTCTCTGTGCCCTCACTGTTTTCCTTTTTTTCAATGTCCTCTTCACATCTTGCGGATGACCAGCACAGTGGTGAGAACTCCAGCCAGAAAGACACCAACAGTCTGCCAGGTAGGTGTACCGAAGTAGGAGCGGATTCCTTCCTGAGAGGGGGGGAGAGGGAGGGAGGGAGTGGGGGGGGGGAGGGTGAGAGAGAGTGAGAGAGAGAGAGAGAGAGAGAGAGAGAGAGGGAACAATCATTGATACAAAAAGGTTTCATATAATCTAGTCCTTATACACAAATGAACCTTTATTATATAAACACTGGCATCTCAAATCCAAGTACATTTAAACAGATGACAAAAATACATGAAATAATTACCCAGCCTCCCTGTTCCCTGATCCAGTTAATCACATGATCACGCAAGTAGTCGGTAGTCCATGTGATTATGGTCCGGATGATATCAGGAATTTTTGTCAGAAGAGCCTAAGATTTGGTATGTGAGAGGCAGGCAGGCAGACAGACAGACAGACAGACAGACAGACAGAGGGGGGGGGTATATAATGCATATTACAGCATATAATGACAGAAGAAGCCAGGGAGGTCACAATTATCCTGAGAAACACTACTCACAAAAACTTGGGGATATTTGGCTTTCGGGTGAAATTTCAGGATGAACCTAAAATGCTCTATAACATTTACATGTGAACTTAATGTGACCTTCTCTAAACTTGTCCAACTGTCAGTACATTTTGCACAACTTAATGCTTAATGGCAAAATTCAGGTGTTTGGTCCATGAATAAACCAATACATTTTCTGGTCCAATTAGCATTGGTATTTAAACAGTCCTCCTGATTATGCTGTTCACATTGACATCGTGAGACCAAGACGACACCTAACAAGCGTTCAACAGTATTTCGCCAAACAGGAAGAGTCACAGAAAGGCATAGAAGTGGACGTCCTTTGTGAACAGTGTCCTGTGGAATTGGATGATGAATGCCACACAATTCCAGACATATAAAAGGGAGGTGAGAGGCACCCACGTGTCATGTGAAATCATTCAAAACCGTTTACATCAGAGGGGTCTCCATGCTAGACGACCTGCAAGGGCACCTGACCACACCACCAGACACAGGCGCCATCGTCTTGCATGGACCATTTACGCTGGACGAGGGACCAGTGGGCCTCAGTGTCATTCAATGATGAAAATCGATTCACACTGAGCAGAAATGATGGCCGCCAATGATGTTGGAGACATCAAGGAGAGCACTATGCACCAGCCACTGTTGTCAGCAAACAAGCCTTTGGTGGTGGTGATGTTACAGTGTGGGCAGGTGTGTCTAGTCAATACAGAACTTCCCTACTTTGTGAATGGTACGGTGACAAGCCCGTGTTACTTGTATAACATCATTAATCCAGTCATTGTGCTTCTGCATGAACAACACAGGCCTGATTTCATCTTCATGGACAACAACGCTCCAGCTCATCGGTGTCGCATCATTAGGGAAAGTCTGCTGGAGACTGGGGTACCTCAGATGGAGTGGCACTTTCTCCAGACCTCAGCCCCATAGAAAACCTGCAGGATCAGCTGAGTCGCCATGTAGAGGCTCGTAAGACGTCGTTGTCAAGCTGTAATTAATGCTCAAAAGCATGTGACAAGTTATTGAGACATTAACATTTTTTGTTGGGGTATACACACCACTGTTGTTGGCTTTTGTTTCAATAAATTGTTTGAGATGAGATCATCACTGCATACTTCTACTTAAACGCCCTACTTTCACCTATCACTGTAGCGTGAACTGTTTATGTTTTCCATAAATTTCACCTGAAAGCCAAATATCCCTAACTTTTTGTGAGTAGTGTACGGTGACACAGAACACCTCATTGTGTAGGGGGGGGGGAAACAGTGAGAACTCGAGTGAACCCAGTGGTGTCCCGTGGGTGTAGTCACCTTGATGACGAGCCGACAAGCAAAGTAGAAAAGGGCCACCACTCTGCCCCAGTTAAACTTCCCATCCGAGAAGATCTCAACGGCCACCTTCAAAAACACGTCTTTGTTGGGCTGCAGTGCAGAGTCGTTTATCATGCTGTCAGACAGAGAGGCTCAAACTGTAACTCCAGCACACTGCCACCCGGTGGACAGTTTTGATCACAGGCGAAATCCAACTGCTACTTGCAAGAATTACTTAAAACTTATATGGAACAAGGACAATGCTGAATGTATAATAAGGTTCATATAATGATAGGAGCTCTGACATAACAGACAATGCTGCTGAACTGTTAAAAACAAACAAAAAAACCCCCACAATACAGATACCAAACTGCCTAAATAAGCCATTAGCAGTTGCTTGTAGACAAACACATGCATTAGAGGAACATGCTGTGGGAAATCTCTGTAACCCATGATCTGATCATGTTATGATGTCTGTCTCAATGTTATGATGGGTCATAAAGAACATAGATCGAACAACAACATTTCACAACAGGCCCAAACAGGCATAATAAACTAAACCGCATTTGGCTAGTCACGATATCCTCGAGGTGAGAAGTTCTGCAATGTAACATTTCCATTGTTGTGGAAATATCATTTTTTACATATGTACTAGTTTAATTTGTCTGGGTGTAAGGTCACATCTAACTAATGCACTGGCCAGTCTGATCAGCTCTCTACCTCGATGACATCCATCTCACCTGCCTGCCAAGGAGGCAGCCAATCAGAGCAGGGGTCATTAGCATACAAATCTAGTTAAGTTAAGAAAATGACATTTTTTAAAAAGGTTCTCACAGTGAACAAAAGCCTAATTAAAGTGTTAGTTTATTGTGTATCAGCAGGAATATGCCCGTTGATGAATCCTTCTGCTGGGCAGCGCACTCACCTCTGCAGCTGGACGTTGTTGTCCAGCTCATCACCGATCTGCTGCAGACACTGTGCAAGTCTCTTATGACTGGGGTCGCATAGCTCTGACCCACCCAACTGACTCCTGGTAACTGTGGCATTGCTGTCCCCGTGACGATGAATCCGCTCATAGATGAAGCTGGGGTATGGAGTGGAGAGTCAGGGAGTTAAGATGGCAGGAAGGGGGAGAGATCAACAAAAGGACAGGATACAAGGCACTTACTCTTTCAGTAGTGCTGATCCTACTTCTAGTATTTGGTCATTGATGGTGCCTTTAAACGGAAGACAGAAAACATACATAAAACACTGTGTGTGGAGAGATAGAGAGAAGTTCACATACCCTAGTTCAAAATCAATGACATGACATGTTTGGAGAATTTCATGTCAATTACATGAGAATTGATTATATAAATCTGTCTATCATCAGCAACTGTTGGATACTCAAGAACACCACTGGCTCTACTAGGCCAGCTTAAAACCTGTGTGTTCTGAGAGCAGAGCAGTGCATTTGGTAACGCCTTACACTGACATGGTACTTCACACTAAAAAGAAAACAAAACGCATGGAAGGAAACATATAGGAGCATACAGCAATATAAACATTTAGTTTCGGTTTCATTCATAAAGCAAAAGAAAACCACAAGTTTCCACTGATAACAGCTGTCTTGAAAAGGATGTCTCAACCTGAGGGTTAGTCGTTCTTTCACCGATATGGTAATTCCATATGACAGTAAAAATATATATATTTGTAATGAGAGGTACGGATATTTTCCGAGGAATACTGACACGTGGTTACATTGGATCGATTGCTCAAATGTATAAAAATATAAAGTCCCAAGATTAAAGTTCTCTTGATCAGTCTGGCATTTTAGATGACCTTGCCCGGCTTATTATCGCCAATCAGTACACCATTAATAGGACCAAAACGTTATAGCTTTGCCCTAGTTATAAGACGTGATTGTAAAGTAATGGTAAAAAGATGGTTTGATGGATGTCTGCTGTCAAAATTACCAGTCGACTTCTAAACAACAATGAGTTATCTTTTTAAAAGTCGCTTAACAAACTAACCTACTTCGATTAGCGTCAGGGAAGACGTTTGTAGGAAAAAACCCTATAAAAGAGTAGTTCTTGTTTTAAAATTAAATCTTTATCTGAAATGTTTTGTTGTAACCAGCAAACAGGTTTCAAACAATAATTCTTACTCTTTTATACTCCTTAATAATCGTATTGGCTTAGCGATCTGATTTTTTAAAAACACAGACACACAAAAACACAAGTAAGCCTGTTGCTCAGATCGCCTGGTTGTGCTGTACCGGCTGTGCTATGCAGACTGTGCCGGTGTTGTACTGTACTGTACTGTACTGTACTGTAATGTAATGTAGCGTACTGTGCCGGCTGTGCCGCTCCCGCTAGCTGCGCAGCTAACATGATTACACTGAGACAACGATGATGTCACCTCTCCCACGAAATCAACATGAGCGGTTCGGGCGAGTTATACAGCGTGGTAACCCTTCAATAACGTGTCGTCTACGGTACAAGCACGGCACTGTAACGCAGTACTGGTAGGCCAACTACGTGAAGATTAACGAGCACTCACGGCGCTGGGGGAATATGTACGGGCATGTTTCTCCAGTGTTGTTTGCTGGCTAGCGAAGTTAGCCTGCTACCTACATTGCTAACAGTTCAATCTAACAAAATCTAACAAAACCGATTATGCGCACATATCAGTCATATATGCACAGCAAGCACATAGATTGTTTAACCTGCCGCTACATGATAACTGGACAGTTCGTTAAACATGTCTTGGAAGATCATTACCTCGATACTCACCCACATCGCCTTCACCCGATGGCGCTGCCATATTAACATGAAAAATATTGCCGCCGACTTCCGCCTCATGTCACGTGATTGTTTTGGCAGGAAGGAGACTTTCGATAATAATGCAGTTTTATTTGTGGATTGGTTTGATTGTTTTAACGTACGTGAACTACACACATGCATGTAACAAAATTAAATAAGGTATTCAGGTATATCTCCCCAAATCACTTTAGGTCTATTTTGCTGTTGAGATAAAATATATTTCGCAAATTTTTTTTCCTATAACCGTCCTGAAACAACCTGGAATAAGAGCAGAGAGTACAGAGTCAGCAGGTGTCCTAGGAATAATGACACTTTCCATAAGCATCACATGAGCGGTTATAAATCGGCTTTTCATTGAAGAGAAGAACAATTATATCCACGTCACTTTCTATATCTATTACTGGATTATCTATAAGAAATTCAGTTTATTTCAATTATCTATTTACTTATTGTATATAATTTATATACATTTATAAGTGTTTAATTATGCATTATTGCTAAATATATTTTTGGTATAATATTAATATAGTGCATTAGTTAGTCGGTATCTTATGTATCTTATGTACTACGTTTTCACATTCTGCAGAGCATTTTTGCAGTCATGGTCTGTTGGTTAGGGAACCAGTCTTGTGACCGGAGGGTTGTGGGTTCGATTCCCAGGCCTGAGGCCATGACTGAGGTGCCCTTGAGCAAGGCACCTAACCCCAACTGCTCCCCGGGTCCCGGGCTAGGGCTGCCCACCGCTCTGGGCACGTGTGCACCACAGCCCCCTAGTGATCACTAGTGTGTGTGTGTTCTGACTGCACAGATGGGTAAAATGCGGAGGACAAATTTCGATTGGGGTGAAAATCACAATTGACAATGTGGCTTGACTTAAACTTTTTGAGTCCCACTGACATCACTGTAAAAGTACTGTCCTGCTTTTGCGCCATTTCCGCTCTGATATTTCGCAGTTTCCGTTCGTCGCCCTCTTCCGGCGGTCTCGCGCATGTGTAGTTCTCTTTACGACACGGCTGGCAAAGATGGCGGACGCTCAGGTATGTTCGGGCAGACGGCGTGGTACTGAAAAAGTATAAATATTATTTAAAAAACAAGCTTCATTTGAGATTCTTTTTTGGCAAATATGAACATGAAGATTTCATGTATATGTAGCACAGTCGTATGTACAAAATGGCGCTTGTTTGGGGTGATTTTGGCCCCCTTGTACATGGTCGGTAGCTGCTAAGCTAAGCGCTGCGGGACGCGAGCTTGAGGGCCGCCGCTGGCGTGTCGGAGCAACCGGTCACCGTTTCTGTGCACACTCAAGTTTTTTTTTTTGGCGTCAGTCTGATTTCAGTACTTTTTAAAAAAATCTTCGGAGAGCAATCATTACTCATGTAAAGGTGAATCCGTTACAGTCCGTTATTGTATTCACTGAGTTAGGAGCCACATGGCTAGTTAACGGTGGGTCAGCTTTGTCAGATTGACTGGTTAGCAGTGAGTGTGTTCAACTTTGGTTCCCTGCTTAAGTTCAGACAGTTTGGTCCGAGTTTTTATTTCGCCTCGTTGGAGAGATAACATGCCGCAGTTCCTTCAAATCCGAACGTTTTTTTTTATTTTTTATAGCGACTTGTCTCACGTTTACAATTTACAGTTCCGCTTTACTGACCACTGCTCGCCTCCCTCCGTACACACACCCCGTGTGCAAGTGATGTGTTTTCTCACGATGGTCTTCCAAGCACTACCTAGGTGCTTTGACGACAGTGCCTCACACGGCTACACTGATGCACCCCAGCGAAAAGACACTAATAATGCTAACAAGCTGTTCAAATTTACTTGTTCAAAACGCCATGTGTTGTTTTCCACCGCAGAATGAAAGGTCCTACCAGAAACAGCCCACCATCTTCCAGAACAAAAAGCGTGTTTTAGTTGCCGAAGGGAGCAGCAAGGAGAAGCTCCCGCGCTACCACAGGAACATCGGCCTGGGCTTCAAAACCCCTCGAGAGGTGATGCCCTCTGCACGCACTGTCGTGTCCGGACTGCAAATGATGTCTTTTCTCACGATGGTCTTCTGAGCCCACAGGGCTCTGAGGTTAATGCCTTATGGCTTAGCTGATGCAGTTCTTCCACAATGTCTTGTCTTGTTTTTGCATGTGTTGACATTGTGGCATTTTAAATTTACATTATGGCATTAACTCTTGCAGGCAATTGAAGGCACATACATTGACAAAAAATGCCCATTTACTGGAAATGTGTCCATCAGAGGCCGTATTCTTTCTGGTAAGTTTTGTGTTCTTGCTCTTGCCTGTGGTGTAGGAGCATTTTAGCAGATTCCCTTTTTGAGTAGATTTTGTCTGGGATGCTGTCATCTCATAGTAGTCTTCCAAGTCCTTGGGGTGCTTTGTGGCTTTACTGAACCATTTGCCATGAGGCAGGGGGTTACTATATTCCTTTAACTGTATTCTGATTCATAGCTCTCAGGTTCACATTTTAAAGCCCTCATTTATGACAGTTATGGCTATCAACATTTATGACTAAGTATACTTTACTTTGCAGGTGTGGTGACCAAGATGAAGATGCAGAGGACCGTCGTGATCAGACGTGACTACCTGCACTATATCCGCAAGTACAACCGTTTTGAGAAGAGGCACAAGAACATGTCTGTTCACCTCTCTCCCTGCTTCAGGTAAACGTCCCTTTCGCACCACCTTCACCGTCTCATTGCCTGTACCACTAGCCTGACGTTGTTGATCCCCTGACCTCACGGTTGCTATAGTGAGCTGCATATGATGCGTTTTTCTCACGATGGTCTTCCAAGTCTTTGAGGCTCTGACGATATTGCCAAATGGCACGACTGATGCAGCTTTCCGTTTCGATCGGGGAACAACCCGTTTGTGTTCAAGACCCACTATCAGCACCATAATAGCTCTGGAAATCCTACTGGCCCTTTTATTGTTCGGCCCTGTAACGTACAATTTTTAGGTGATGGGCAGGACTGAAATATTCAAAGCAAAGAAAGGGGGTATATTACATCATGGTGGCTCTATTCATGTCTATGCCCTCCTCAGGCTCTTTCTCAGACACTTTTCAGGGGCTGAATGTTTGCTTCTGTAGTCCTGCAGTGGTTTCCTCTGCTCCATCTCTTCCAGGGACGTGACTGTGGGTGACATTGTCACGGTCGGAGAGTGCAGACCCCTCAGCAAGACGGTGAGGTTCAACGTTCTGAAGGTCACAAAAGCGGCCGGAGCCAAGAAACAGTTCCAGAAGTTCTAGAACTGATCAGCTGATGACTTCTCTACAAGGCTGTATTGCCATAACATGTGGAAAAGAAATTAAATCTGTTCAGTACGTTTTTCCAAGTTGTTGCTTTTTTCTATTGGGTTATTTGGGCTCTGCTGATAATGGTGTTTGACTTTCCTGGTAACATGTTGAAAAAAGTATTTGACAAATACTTCCGTATGACACTTCCATAGCGGGTATATAGACTTTGTAATGGTAAGAAGTCTATGTAGCCACTATGAAAGTATTTTGTCATGTTTCTTGGTAAAAGTGTGTGTGCGCCATCTCTGGCTTTTCTCCATAACTCACACCTGTCTTTAACCACTTTACATCAATATAGTATAATGTGTCCAGTGATTGCAGAGTACACTGTATTTGTTCCCTATGTAAGGTGGGGCTTGCAACTCCCAAGTGTTATGATGTTCAAAGGCAGTGCACTTTGATCCTTGGTGAATTTAGATAGGTACATCAACTTAAGATGAATAAATGTAGTCTAATTCATTAAATCTATTTAGTAAAATACATTTTGCCGAGGTAAATGTTAATAGGTCATAAATATGATCTTGAACACATAAATGCAGGTGCTTTGGGGGATTTAAATAAACCTTAAAGTAGTTAAAGAAAGCATGACGGATTAGGTATAATATGCTCTTTGACTGGTCACCAGTTTGTCTACATACATATATATGAAATTTGAGTGTCATCTTTTGTTAAATCTTTAACCTAATGTACAAGTTCCAGTTTTCCTGCAGTAGTGGTATAATTGCTCACTTTTTGAGTTATTTTATTCAACCATGAATCATAAATGTCAGAGCTCTTCAAAAGGAAGTGAGGCAAATGTAATACAGCTACAACCACGTTTGAAAGGGTCTGTTATTGATATGTAAACATATACATTGGGAGATTCGTAAAGTTTCCTAACTGACCAAAAGTAAAAAAAAAAAATTATCGTCCAAACTATTTGTTGAAAATGAATAAGCCTGCAGACTGATGAAGCAGCTAAATTCATGTGATCATATAATAACAGCTGATAAAATGTGGCATTGAACAGTTTATGGAAGATACTGATAAATGTATCCGTTTTACATTAGTGCAATTAAAGCGTGATAATTGAGGTTCAGATCAAAACGTTTTCTGTATTCAACAGCGGAAATGACATCGTTGAGCGTTTTCTCGTTAAAGGCTGTACAGGATGTTATCGGTATAGATGAACAGCAGATGGCGCTAGCGGCAAGCGTAAACGCCCCCAGTGTCTCGTCAGCGCACGTTTGAATGTAGCGGCGCCACAGTGAACAACTACGTACCTGGCTATCCTCAGTCGATCTGTTAGTGTGCGTTTTCGTTTTGACATACAATTAGAGTGATGTAACGAAGCAGCGGTCGTATGCAAATGTCATTGGTTTAATTTTTAAAGTCTAAACTAAACTGGAAAGATGACAACTACGGTAAGAAGCTGCGCAGACGTTCATTAGTTAGCTAGCTAGCGATACAACTAGCTAGGACGGTCAACTAAGACAGCACACCATGTTTTCCCCCTTTTATTTGGGCGTTTCTTGCACTAGTAATAACTTAAATACGAGTTCAAGCCATGAAATAGCCGTAGCTGATTATCTGTGAAGTGCCGTTAAACATTTGCTCTTCCATCTTGTGTTGTTTAGGCTTGCAACAAGTGGAGCGGCCTCTTCAGCGTTGGAGACAACGACGATGATGATGAAGTCTGTACATTTGGCCTCCACACAGATCTGAGTTATCTAGCGGGGAGATGGTCTGCTTTAATGCAGTTTATCAGATTGTTGGTCCGGAGGAAAACTACATAGTTATAGGGGTGCCCGACACTTTGACCACGACTTGGTGATTTTCCTCTCTAACGGTACCTACCTACCTGTTGAGTTGAGTCAGGTGTGTTTCAGCACCACCAGGCCATACTGAACCCGCATAGTGGACCTGGAGAGCTCTATTCTAAACCAAATAACACACTTGATGCGTTTGATCAGGAACTTCCGCTGCATCTGAATATTGGAGTCAGGTGTGCTTGATTATAGTTAGACCGAACTTCTGCAAGGCCGTACATCTACAGGACGGATGCAGGGCACCCTATAGTGTATATGAAGATTTTCAGATTTAAATGAAATCTAGTTTAATCTAAGTCTAATATGTAAAATGAGGTATCACAAATAGACTTCAATAAATGTGTCAACAGAGTGTATTCCAACTGAGATCATGCTGAGATCAGAACCTAAACCCTGTGTCTTTGATGCCCAAGTTGATTTTCACTCGGTTGTGAATATAGCCTGTTTGTGGTGTCTGTGTTGCTGTAGGATCTCCTGGAAGCTGATTGGATACCTGATCCTGCCTCTGTTTCTGGTCCACTGGTTGCACCCCTCCCTGCGTCTTTGCCAGGACCGTCCACGTCCCCTGCTGCTGTCCAGGACAGTGGTTCGCCACATGTCTGTCTTCCAGAAGCAAGTCCCATCAGAGATATAGGGAGATACTCCAACTGTGGATCGGTTTCCTCCGTGGTTCCTTGCGTTGCCACTACTGCTCTTCGAGCTCCTTTGGGTGGAGGCAGTGTTCAAGTTCCTCTCCATCCTGCTGCACAGCCACAGCCTCCACCAGCGGCCTGTAGCGGCCTTCACACACGCCCACAGCCTCAGGATGACTTTGACGAATGGGATGTGGATCTGGAGGAGCTGGATGAGTGTGTTCTCCAGGGGGCTGACTGGCCCCAGCCTGGTTCAGGTCTTCCGCCTGACGCCGTCTCCCCAGATAAAAGGATGAGGTCGTCTACGGGGGCCCCGAGGCCCCAGCCGCAGCCCTGTATCCAGGCAACACACGCCCCTGCGCTTGGTGCTCGGAGTAATGCCCCCTGTCAGAGTCCGTGGCAGCCACGAGAGAGGAGCACTTTATGCAGACCCGTGACCCTACAACCCGTGGGAGCCCCACACCCGGGGCAGATAAGGCCCGCTACACCCCAACTGCCACGGCATCACCCGGCGTCTCTGTTCCAGGCCGTCACGCCTGCGCCATCTCCCACACTCGCGCCCTGCCCCCTCCGTGCACCTCTCCTGACCAATCACGTCGTCCAGCTTGTGTCTGCTGCCAATAAGACCCCACAGAGGCCTCGGAGTGTTGCAGTTGGAGCCAGGCTGCGGCGGTTCCCTGGTCCAGCGGGGGCGCTACCCCAGCAGGTGAGCCCCGTGTGCTGGTTGGCTGGAGCACTCCAGCGTGAACCCTCCCACGTGTCTTTACTTTCCACCTTTAGCAACTGGCACACATGTTCTGCACTGTTCTTCATTTCAAGTGTAGCAAAGACATTCATCTGTTGCCATGGAAACTTGTTGCATAAAAATAGTGCAGTGTCTTGAGAAGATGAAAGTTTTAATGTGAGTATGTGTGTGTGTGTGCGTGCATACTGTGTTGTCTCAGCTCAGTGGGCGGAGTCTGGATGACATTGTTGTGACAGCTCCACAGACCCCAGCACATGGGGCGGTGGCTCGGCTGCGGAGTGAGGTAACAAACACACACACACACACACCCCTTTTGCCTCTCCGACACGTGTCTCATGTGGACACGTGAATGTTTGAGCAGCGTCTCGCATGCGTTGGGGAGAACGATAAGCGGCCAGTTCTCTCTGTAACTTAACAGGCGTCACTCAAGTGCAGCCAGCTGCTCCTCCCAAGTCATTATAATAACTGATTATAATTGAATATTGGTAGCCTTGCATGACAAATAGATGTCCGTCACTTCCAGTGTGTCCGCGTTCATATGTCATGTGTGCTCTACGCCATCTGTTGCCTGTAAAGAGTGCAGTAAAACCATCGCAACTCGGACAGTAGTTGATTTCTGCTTAAAAGTAAACTTCTAAATGCGTGTTTAAAATGCGCTAAGAGTATCTTTGGGAGACATTGGTGGGCACTCGTCTGCTACCAGACGCCGTGAGTGTGTTTGTGCATGCAAACAGGTCCCAAGTCCTCCAGTGAGCGAGGAAGAGGAGTTCAGCGGGGGCGTGTGGGCTGCCATGAAAGCCGAGCTTGGATTGGACGAGAGGAACCCGCTGTGCTTTCTGCATTCGTACAGCATCGTGATGGTGCTGCGGAAGGTAAGTGGCAGCGTGTTCAGCCACACTTAATGTGCTGAATGTAAAACGGGAGCGAGTGCTTCTCCCAGACCCGCACACTCTACGTCTGGCAGCACGCCCAGTTCCTCCCAGTTCCTCCCAGTTCCTCCCGCACGGTAGAAGTGCTTTTGTCAGTCGTGTGTTTCACCTGTTCCTGATCTTCAAAGTGCAGAAATAAATGGAGCGTGTGTGTGTATGTGCGCGTCTAGAATCGGGCCTGATAAAGGGCTCTTTACTAACGGTGATTACAGCCAACATCGTCAGACGTGCTCACACACCTCATTAGAATATCAGTGTGCTTTCCTGACGTGCCATATGCAGTGTTAACAGCAGACTCCTGGTTAATTATTCATGAGGGTGATGGATGCGGAGTTGATTGGCTGGCCTTGGCTGCTCTTTAATTAACACCTCTCGTGGTCTCGTCTTTCAGGCGGCCCTCAGACAGCTGTCTAGAAATAAAGTCCCCAACATGGCCGTGGTTCTGAAGAGCATCATGCACACACACACTGATGCCAAGGCCGTGTTCAGGGACCCCACAGGTGAAGGAATATACACACACACACACACAGCGATGCCATGACCGTGGAAGAGGTCTTAACAGCTCCACAAGCAGTTCGTCCCTCTGTCCTCCTGGCTGGAGGTGGAGTCACACACTTCACCCTGATGCATGCAGGGACTCTAGGAGGTGCCAGTCTGGCACACATTCTAAGGGATCAATATAATACAAAAGTGATGCTAACCATAGCCTGACCGTTCATAATCCCCAATGAAGCACAGCACCCAAAGACTGCTGATGACATTTCAATTGTATGAAAATGGACTTCGATAACAGGAACTTCTTTATTCAGCACAGTTACCCAGGTAACTCTGACCCTAGTTACCTGGGTAACTGTAAGACCCAGCTAGTGAAGCTTAAGTGCTATTTAACTGTTCCGCTTGGTCTTGTGTGACTAAACTTTTGGCACTTTGTTAGTTTTCTTGTTCTGTGTCCTACTTCATACATATTCATAACGTAAGCCTCTTACTGATCTCCAGGGGAGATGCAGGGTACCGTTCATCGGCGTTTGCTGGAAGACAGACAGGGAGAGCTGAAGACTGGTGCTGTGCTGTTGCTCAAACAAGTAATGTACCGTCACCACCACTCAAATGAGCCACTCCCTATTCAAATGATGTAGCCCCCACTCAAATGAGCCACATGTTTTCCGTCCTCTCTCAAAACAGGTAGGCGTGTTCTCCCCTTCCCACCGGAACCACTACCTGAATGTTACACCCAATAACCTGCTCCGAATCTACCCACCCGATGGAGTCCCCCACGCCTCCACTCTGCTGACCCAGCCTGTGCTGGTCAGTGGCAAGGTCTCATCACCATAGCAACATGATGCATCCTCAAAATAAAGGCTGTTGCTGAAGGGATGGGACTTCTTTTGTGTTGTACGGGTGTAGGAACCCTCTGGGTTACTGAAGCGTGACTCCTCCAGGCCACTAGGGGGTCCTGTATCTCGGATGGAGCTGCGTTATGATGAGGAGGATAAGCAGAACGAGCAGACTGCTGTCCCAGCCAACACTACTGTTCCTGTTCAAAAAGGGGTCCAACCTTGTTCAGGGCCTGAGGACACGGAGCAAGCCCTGTGGGATGCAGGTAGAGTGATGTGTGTGTGTGTGTTTGCACAATAAAGTAGCTGTGTATTTTTAAAGTGAACTTGATCTTAGTATAGAGACCAACCGTTTTTGACTTCAACAGTTGTGGAAGTAGTCTTGCCCTTCCATGCAAGTACAAGTTTGTCCAAGTCATTGAACTTTTCTGATATGTTGCAGTTGCATAAACCCAAAGAGGGGGGGCAGCAGAGGACATTTCCTTCTCTGTCTGAAAATCTATTTGAAATTGTGTGCTTGCCTTTTGAAAAGATGGAATGAGTCCTGCAGGTTGAACATTTGATTTGCTAGTCCATATGACGTCATTGTCATGCCCATTTCAGTCACGGAAGCTTTGTTAAGCTGCCTTTTAATTTTGGATTGAATTGTGTTTGTGTGTGTCTGTCCTCCTACAGATGATCTGGATGAACTTCTTTGGGAGTTGCCTGACTCGTACAATACCTGACTGATCACATCCTCTGAACACTTGGGAGTGTGTGTCTGTGTGGGATATGTACGTGCTGTAGAAAACATGAATAAATCCTTGTGGTGGAATGTGGTTTTGCTTCCTCTGCAGTGCTGATTGGGTGTAGTAGGGTGTAGCAGTTCACTCTGAATGAAACGTGCCATATCAGCTGAAGGCCGCTTTTGGAGGCCTGTTTCATAAACACCAACCTGTTCATCAAGATCAGTGGATGCTCAAGAGGGGTGGCTCTTCATCAGATGGGCTCTGCAGGAGCTGTGAGGACATCCCAGTTCTTGAGCTGTGACTCCGGTCCAGCCTGTTGCACCTGTGAAGGTAGAATGTGTTCAGTGTGGGAGCCCACGGTGTAGTGGGTGGGCGCCTGGCACTGCTATTTCATTTAATGTGGTCCAGCACCAGTCTGATTCTCACACACACACATCTCTGACTTGAATTGTATCCCTCCCTCCCATTATGAAGTTATGAAAGCGAAATTCCGTATTTGGTCTTCATAAGGTCGTTATTAACGATTTGAAGTGTCACGTCCATCCGTCCTCCTCCACTGTGCACGCCGTGTCCTTTTGGTTGCCGGCCCGGTGTGTAGACGCGTAGGCCGAAGCCAATCGTCACTGTTTCCGTCTGGAGTCTTTTAGGAAATGTTCTGTCGTGGTGAGAGAAGAGGCTCTTCTAAAGTAGTACCAGGTGGAGGTGGAAGCTGCGACTGAATTAATCTGTTTTTTTATTAATTAAAGCTCAGTGCTTCTGAGAAGCAGTCCTCATGCAATTTCAACATGACGTGAAGCGCAGAATTTTTTTCGATATATTTGGACTTGTTAGTCGTTCACAATACTCTCACGATCTTCATTATCGGGATATTTAGCCTTTATGATAATGACACTGTATAAGTCTTTTTATTGCTTTATGTGAGCATCAATCTCCATCCCAGCTGTTTCAGATTAGATCATAGATCAACAACCCAACAACCTAATAATACAACCCAGTCTTTATGATGCATGACGGATGCGATTTGTAGCCTGTGCGACGCATACCTCAAATTTCATTGGGAAGTTTGGCGCTCGGCGTGCACCTCTGACAGAAGACATCTAAATGTAATCTAGCTGCATATTTCACAAGCTCCACTTTACATAACGAAAGAGGAATGCGATTGGTTACGTGCGAGAGCCCGAGGAGGGCTAATCTGTATTTAAACTACAGTCATGAGTCCAACTGAGATGCCTTATTAAGGCATTTGCACGACGGAAGGCCCACAGCTGTCGGCCACGGCGAAGGAATCCACAAAGGATCTGATCTAAGAAAGAGTTCGTGCTCAGATACGCCTGCATGGACGGATAGTAACGTATCCCAATATGTCCATGTCAGCGGTGGTCCTCACAAATGCGCTATACGCCTATTTTCAATGCAATTGAATCTGCAAGACATGATGTTGTCGCTAGGGGGAGACTCGTGTTCATTATGACACTAAATGTATGTTTCAGTTATTGTGAAGGATGTCTTTTGTCTTCAGACTTCGATACTTTTACGTGTTTTTGCTCTAGCTTAATAACTACCCCACAGTTAACTTCATCACTATGAAAGATCATCACTATTCCAGGATGTCGTCGTTCCGCGAGGCTCGAGCCCAGTTCCTCGAGCTGTGCTACTTAGCGGCTAAATGCCCTTTCTATTTTTCATGTTCATCAAATGCCATAGTCACAATATAATTCTGTACTGGGAGCATTGTTAATATGGGACGTTGTCTATCGAGATATGCTACCCCTGATGTTTCTAATCAAGATATTGTAATAGAGTATAAAACATGCTTCCCACGCGCCTACAGTACACTTACCCCTTTTGTTATTAAAATGAGTCAGCGAGCTGTGCTGTACATTTATGGGATACACATGACTAGACATGGACATGGAAACCCATTAGTACCAGTTTCGCAAGAGTAGCACACATCTGATTTACACTCGTTACGGTAGCAGTATTTTTCGACAAGGCAGCTCAAGTCATTATAACATCGCTCGTGACAAACAGGCCTTTGGTTAATGGCCACGACTACATGGCGTGAAAGCCCGACTGTGCTTTTTTTAAATCTTGCGTTTCTGTTTGTCACACCTAGTAGCCCAACGTTACAAATTTCTGCTAAGCTCAGGAGGCAACAAAACCTATATAGCGTAAATCCAGAGGTTGCCCTGACGGTCTAACCTATTCACGCTGGACATTATCTGTCCTGTTCCTCCGCGAGCAAAACATCCGCCGCTTGCTATTATAATGGCGTGCGTGACTAATCGTAACCAAAACGCACGTCCGTGGAAACCGGGCTCATATCTGATGGATGCGCAGTGATCGAGACACATTTCACATTTAGGTAGACAAATATCACGCGGTTGGGAAATAAGGCGTTGCGTTTGTGGCGTTTTTGGGCAACCCATTGTAATATCTCGCCTTGGTTTAGGTGCAGCGCGTGTAATGAATGTGTACGTTAAACTGGTAAAGTGCAGGCCCACAGGGAGAGTCCAGGTTAAATCCACTTTCGTATTCTTTTTGAAGGCCTACCTAAAGTCACTGTACACAATAGTGTAATATGTTTCAACAAGTTGCACGCAGTTACATGTAGGATAATTCTTTATTGATCTCTGTTTTAAAACCGAGCGTACAACCCTTGTATTTCTACCACTTGATTCGTACCGTGGCATCAGCGACCTTTACCAACCGGAGGTTATATGAAGCAGCGCGCTCAGTCGTATGGCCGGTTGGAGAGGTGCACGTGCGCAGTGACTCGGCACCTGAACCAGATGACGGAAGTACGGAGATGAGTTGTGACGAATGCTCGCAGGTCAGGTGAGAACTATCAAAAGACAGTGAGGGAGATGATAGGAGACGGCAGCGGAGTACCTCTCCCTCAGGAGAGGGTCTGGGGAAGGTCTTGTCAAACAGAGACATTGGCATGCATGATGCATTCTAAAAAACCAAGTATAATTTCTCCCCTTCTCCGTTTGGAAGGGTTGAATCCGTGGTGCGCTCCGCTCTGCTGCTGAGCAGCCCAGCTCGCGCGCGCTGTCGTGCTTGAAGCTGTAGCCTGACGATTCTGACCCGACGAGGATAGAGCCTGCGGTTAAGAGAAGGCGCGAGCGGTGCAGTCTCCAGAGCGCTCTGCAGGCCAGCTGAGACGCAACGCAAAAAAACCCTGAAAAACTATCGGATCTAGAGAGAAATAAGATGCGTTTATCCATTGTGGCTGCCATGCTGTACACCTTGCTGTACCCTACCCCATACTGTAGCATACCCCCATACTCTAACCTCATACCTTCAGCACATACCCCAACCCATTCCCTTCCCCATACCCTACCCCAAATCCAACCCCAACATTTACCCCCATTCTCAACCCCATACATACCCTAACCTACTGCCCCTCTCTCATTTCTCTTTTTTTTCACGTTTTGTCTTATATCTAGTAGATGCACCTCTTACCCTATTTGTAACAGAAGTACAGAAAGACAGGGACATGCTCTACATGTTGGTACATGTGTTCAGACCTCTGAGCGATGGCTGCTAAGCACCGTCAGGCATCCTCTCTCCGTCTCTGGCTTCCTCTCACGCGTGCTGTCTCCGTCTCCCCTCACCCCTCCTCTCCTCCTCTCAGCCCTCTTCTCCTTCTCCGCGCCTCTCGGAACGTTCTCAGCTCTGGGTGCTTCGTCTACTTCCCTTGGCGTGCGGATCCTGAGGTGTGCGGCACACGCACGTGCGGACAAACCTGGGGATAGAGCGAGAGAAAGAAAGAAAGAAGGCAACACACAGACAGACTTGCGTAAACGGCTCGCTGAGTGTGAGAGGGACCGAGGGTGGACGCCGCTGTGTGTGTGTGTGTGTGTCGCTGCGCGCGCACAAGCTTGCGACTCCCTGCTGTACCAGCTCCTGGCTGTACCGGCTCCGTGAGTCGCCCGCCGTCGGCGTAAATACGGCAGCAGAAGGAAGAGGAGGGAGAGTGACTTCAGTCTGGACGAGGGCGGGAAGGCTCAGCGACTCTAGCACCGCCGCACACACTCTGTGGATCAGCATCGCGTGGAGCACCAAATCTGCCTCCCTCTCTCGCTCTCGCTCTCACACACACACACACCCACACACACTCGTCCCAGACACGCACGCTCGCCTGGATGTTGTCTCGTTAGGCTGCACGTGAGGTGCTTAGAATTGTCATTGGCTGACCAGAGTGTGTGTGTGTGTGGACGTGTGTGTGCCTGTGTGTGTGAGTTAATGAAGGACTAAGTTTGAGATGCTCCATTTAAGTTTCTGTATATTTCCTGTCTCCCATTTATTACTTGCAGAAGGTTAGATATGGTTGAAAAAAGGAAGAATTGAGGAGAGGGGAGGAGAGGAGAGGAGGGGGTAGGAGAGGAGATGAAGATATGAGGAGGGAAAGAGGTGCTGGGAGATGGAGAGGATCCTTCCACCAGTGGGGGGGGGCAAAGATGTGGTGTGTGTAGCTGGCGTGGTGTGTGTAGCTGGCATGGTGTGTGTAGCTGGCGTGACCTCTGTAGTGATGGCTGGTGTGGTGTGTGTAGTGATAACAGGCGTGTGTGTAGCTGGCGTGGTGTGTGTAGTGATGGCTGGTGTGTGTAGTGTAGGCTGGCATGGTGTGTTTAGCTGGCGTTGTGTGTGTAGTTGGCATGGTCTGTGTAGTGATGGCTGGCGTGGTGTGTGTAGTGATGACAGGTGTGTGTCTAGCTGGTGTGGTGTGTCTAGCTGGTGTGGTGTGTGTAGCTGGTGTGGTGTGTGTAAGCTGGCGTGGTGTGTGTAGTGATGGCTGGCATGGTCTGTGTAGTGATGGCTGGTGTGGTGTGTGTAGTGATGACAGGCGTGTGTGTAGCTGGCATGGTGTGTAGCTGGCGTGGTGTGTGTAGTGATGGCTGGCATGGTGTGTGTAGCTGACGTGGTGTGAGTAGTGATGGCTGGCATGGTGTGTGTAGCTGGCGTGGTGTGTGTAGTGAGGGCTGTTGTGGTTTGTGTAGCTGGCGTGGTGTGTGTAGTGATGGCTGTTGTGGTTTGTGTATCTGGCGTAGTGTGAGTAGTGATGGCTGGCGTGGTGTGTGTAGCTGGCGTAGTGTGTGTAGTGAGGGCTGGCGTGGTGTGTGTAGTGATGGCTGGCGTGGTGTGTGTAGTGAGGGCTGGCGTGGTGTGTGTAGTGAGGGCTGGCGTGGTGTGTGTAGTGAGGGATGGCGTGGTGTGTGTAGTGAGGGCTGTTGTGGTTGGGGGAGGCGTGCAGGCTTCACCTGGGTCCTCTCCCCTCTCTCTTCTGTATCTGTTCTCTGTGTTTATCTGGAGCAAAATCTCTGCGGCTCCTTCCCTCCTGACTGTTCTTGTGTGTGTGTTTCTCGGTCTTCCTGGTACTTATTTATAGGGACAGTAGGGCTTCAGATGCTCCCTGTCAACTACCTCTTTCTCTCTGTCTCTGTGTAAACTTCATCTCTGTCTCTGTGTTGTCTCATCAGTTGGTATCTAAAGGACGTTTCTTATGTCTTCGGCTCTGTGTGCTGTAGAAGTGTGTGTAGGACACTGCGCGGCTGTGTTGAGGCTTTTGCCTGACTCACTTCCTCCTGTTTCTGTCTGTCTGCCCATCTCTCTCACTCCGTCACGCCTTCGTGCAGAGGACTCTGGTACAGACACCGTCATCATCATCACTCATTTTCCCTCACGTCCCTGGTTGTCACTCTGTCCCACGTCCACGTGCTCTGGGAGGCTCTCGGCGTGACTGTGGGAAGAGTGGTGGTGCTCGGCAGCAGCACTGAGCTTCTCCTGCAGGCGAGATGGAGGTGTGTGTGGGGCAGGAGAGACAGACAGAGAGGGAGAGAGACTGACAGAGAGGGAGAGAGACAGGAAAACAGATGTAGTGGTGTGTGGGGTTTGATGGAGAGAGTAAGATGGGAGATAGGAGGGGTTAAGGTGTATGTATGAGTGTTTACTGGAAGTGTGTGCTCTCTACCTTTTAGGTGTGTGAGTGTTAGAGGAGAGCACACATCTGTCAACACTCATACACACACTGAAATGTGTCTGTGAGTGTTGGGAGGTCTGCACTCTCTTCTCTGCAGGTGTGTTGTGTGTGTGTCTGTGTATGTGCGTGTGTGTGTGTTCACAGGTTTGTGCTCTGTTCTTTGCAGATGTGTATCTGGCTGAGTGTGTGTGATTGGGAGTGTGGTGTGTATCTGCGTGAGTGTTTATGCATAAGTGTCGACAGGTGTGTGTTCTCCTCTCAGCACGTAAGTATGCGTGAGTGCTGACGGGTGTGTGATCTCTCTCCAGGTGTGTTTGTGAGTTTTGACAGGTGTGTGTTCTCATATCTGTTCTCATATCTGTAGGTTTGTGTGTGAGCATTGACAGGTGTGTGATCTCCTCTCTGCAGGTGTGTGTGAGCGTTGACATGTGTGTGTTTTCTCTGCAGGTGTGTGTGTGTTGACAGGTGTATGGTCTCATCTTTGCAGGCGTGTGAGTGTTGACAGGTGTGTGTTTTCAACACTGCATGTGTGCGTGTTGACCGGTGTGTGATCTCTCTGCAGGTGTGTGTGTGAGTGCTGACAGGTGTGTGTTCTCCTCTCTGCAGGTGTGTGAGTGCTGACAGGTATGTGTTCTCCTCTCTGCAGGTGTGTGAGTGCTGACAGGTGTGTGTTCTCTTCTCTGCAGATGTGTGAGTGCTGACTGGTGTGTGTATCTCCTCTCTGCAGGTGTGTGAGTGCTGACAGGTGTGTGTATCTCCTCTCTGCAGGTGTGTGAGTGCTGACAGGTGTGTGTATCTCCTCCCTGCAGGTGTGTGAGTGCTGACAGGTGTGTGTATCTCCTCCCTGCAGGTGTGTGAGTGCTGACAAGTGTGTGTATCTCCTCCCTGCAGGTGTGTGAGTGCTCACAGGTGTGTGTATCTCCTCCCTGCAGGTGTGTGAGTGCTGACAGGTGTGTGTATCTCCTCCCTGCAGGTGTGTGAGTGCTGACAGGTGTGTGTTCTTCTCTCTGCAGGTGTGTGTGCTGATGATGGAGCTGAAGGACAGTTCCGGCAGTGAGGCCAGCGGAGAGACGGGCAGCGCTGGCACGGGCGTCCTGGCCGGCTCGTCGTCGTGGCGATCCTTCGCCCAGGGCAGCACGCTGCACGGCCTGCGCTTCGTCTTCCCGCGGCGCCGCCCTCCCTCCCGCCGCCGCTGCGCCGCCTGCTCTGGGGCGCTGCCCTGCTGGCCTGTGTGGGGCTGCTGGCGCTGGAGACCGCCCAGCACCTCGGCCACTTCCTGTCCTACCCGCACGTGACCAGCGTGGATGCCGTGGCCTCCGCCAGCCTCGTCTTCCCCGCCGTCACCGTGTGCAACCTCAACGCCTACCGCTTCACGCGCCTGACCCGCAACGACCTTTACCACGCTGGCGAGCTGCTGGCGCTGCTGGACGTGCACATGCAGGTGGCGTCGCCGCAGCAGGCCGAGCCGGCCGTGCTGGCCTCGCTGGCACAGCGCGCCAACTTCAGTGGCTTCCGTCCTCGCCCCTTCAGCATGCGCGAGTTCGCTGAGCGCGTCGGACACGACCTGAAGGAGATGATGCTGTCCTGCCGTTACCAGGGCCAGGAGTGCAGCCACCGTGACTTCAAGACGGTGAGTGGACCGGGTCCCCGGTACCGGACGCTTGCGCGTGCGACTTTCTGCAGAAGCGTGATGAATTGCGGGCGTTTGCATGTGTGTGTGCTGATCGCTGAGCGGTAGGAGCGAGGGTCTCTCAGGGCGGCGAGGACGTTGGCTTCGTGCGTTGCCGTCGTTTGAAACGGTGCTGGGGACTTGCCGTCATGTGGTGTTGTTGCCATGGGGATGCTGCCAGAACTTCTTGATGATGTGGAACTCTGGTGTGTTTGAGTAGACTGCAGAACCAGAGTCCCTATCCTACAACCTAAAGAAGTGTTTAAGGACGTGTGTAAGGAAGTGTAAGGAAGACGTGTTGGATTAAAGTCATATCTGAATTCTGTTATCACATCCAGACTCCAGACGTGTGGGGTGAGACACACATAATATGTCCTGCAGGATAGACATAGTTCTATCCTACTGGGTGAGACATAGTTCTATCCTACTGGGTGAGACATAGTTATGTCCTACGGAGTGAGACATAGTTATGTCCTACGGAGTGAGACATAGTTATATCCTACGGGGTGAGATGTAGTTATATCCTACGGGGTGAGATGTAGTTATGTCCTACGGGGTGAGATGTAGTTATGTCCTACGGGGTGAGACATAGTTATGTCCTACGGGGTGAGACATAGTTATGTCCTACAGGGTGAGATGTAGAGGTAGGTCCTGCAGTTCGCAACTTTCAGGTGGAGCACCTGCTGAAAACCTTTAGTTTGCCATCATTCCCTTATCAGTCATCTGTTTAATAACCAATCAGCTGCCTGCCACAGCAGGGGGCGTGGCTTTGCAGCACTGTTAAAGGGTTTTAGAGCAGAGGTAAAGCTGAAACCTTGCCCCTGCCAGCCGGCTTTGATGTAAGAGTAGCAGGTGCCATGGTGGGCTGAGCAGAAAACAGACAGACATCGTCTTCCTTGTGTGTGTGTGTGCGTGTGTGTGTGCGTGTGTGTTTGCGTGTGTATGTGTGTGTAAGGCAGTGATGGGCTGGCCTAGTAGAACTGCTGTGCTGATGTGAGATGTGAGACCATGGGGATCACTCCTCTCCTGGGGGATCACTCCTCTCCTGGGGGATCACTTCTCTCCTGGGGGATCACTCCAGGTCTGAAGCAGCAGGATCTGGACGTTTATCTGCTGCTGAAGCGCAGCAGCTGGACAGGCACACACACTCTGCCAAATTCAGCCCCACAAACACAAATGTCACGGGTTCCTGTTTGGGCTCAAATCTCCCACACGTTTAAAATGTTCTGTCTGGAGTAGCTTCAATATTATATGTGTAAACATTCTAACCTTGGATTAACCTTCTGCATTGATGTCATGTTTGTAAATGGTTACTAGTGAGTTAGACACTCAGGAAAAGTCAGTCATAAGGTCAGATAGTGTGGGTTTCTTCCTTGTTTATTCCAAGAGAGACAGATAAAGAGGGAGACAATTAAAGAGGGAGACAGGTGAAGACACAGCGACATCAGACATGTACACTTTGATTCTCTCCTGCACTGTTCCTCTGGAGGCCCTGAGAAAGGGAGGGAGGGAGGGAGAGGGAGAGAGAGAAATGCGAAATAGCTGTGTGTTGTCGTCTGCTTTGAAGATCAACCCTTTCAGGGTGTGTGTGTGAGAACTCCCCCCCCCCCTTTGGACCAGAAAATAAAAGCCTGGCTAGCTGTTTGTGCGGCCCCCTGTGTGTCTGATGTCGGTGTGTCTCTATGTGCATCTCCCTTGTGAGTGTCTGATGTTGATGCCTCTTCCTCTGCATATCTGATGTCAGTGTGTCTCTATGTGCATCTCCCTTGTGAGTGTCTGATGTTGATGCCTCTTCCTCTGCATATCTGATGTCAGTGTGTCTCTATGTGCATCTCCCTTGTGAGTGTCTGATGTTGATGCCTCTTCCTCTGCATATCTGATGTCGGTGTGTCTCTATGTGCATCTTCCTTGTGAGTGTCTGATGTTGATGCCTCTTCCTCTGCATATCTGATGTCGGTGTGTCTCTATGTGCATCTCCCTTGTGAGTGTCTGATGTTGATGCCTCTTCCTCTGCATATCTGATGTCGGTGTGTCTCTATGTGCATCTCCCTTGTGAGTGTCTGATGTTGATGCCTCTTCCTCTGCATATCTGATGTCGGTGTGTCTCTATGTGCATCTCCCTTGTGAGTGTCTGATGTTGATGCCTCTTCCTCTGTATATCTGATGTCGGTGTGTCTCTATGTGCATCTTCCTTGTGAGTGTCTGATGTTGATGCCTCTTCCTCTGCATATCTGATGTCGGTGTGTCTCTATGTGCATCTCCCTTGTGAGTGTCTGATGTTGATGCCTCTTCCTCTGCATATCTGATGTCGGTGTGTCTCTATGTGCATCTCCCTTGTGAGTGTCTGATGTTGATGCCTCTTCCTCTGCATATCTGATGTCAGTGTGTCTCTATGTGCATGTCTGATTTTGTCTAAATGTGCATCTCCCTGTGAGCGTCTGATTTTGATGTCTCCCTGTATGAGTCTGATCTCTGTGCATCTCTATGAATGGCAGGTTAATGGCACAAATGTCTGACATCCCACCACTCATATTAGAGAAGGTGGGCTGTGTGCTGTGGTCTGTGTTATAGTGTGGCTGATCTGAGATCTGTGGTAAGAGCAATGTGGTGAAAGAGCCTGGTCATTTTCTCTAACCCATGTTGCAGAGTAAGTAAATAAGGCCCTCGGGAAGTCTGCCTTGTCTGGCTTCATGAACTTTTGAGAGTTTGGAGAAACACTGCCAAATAGACATATACTATACATTCATCAGAATGTGTAGTCATTTAAAATAAGAGTAAAGTAATTGATTAATGACTAGGTTAGCATAGCTGTTTTAAACTGATATGCTGACAGGTCGTGATGTTTGTCACTGTGCTGAGCAGACAGAGGCAGAACACGAGCTGGGAATTTGTTCGACGTGATTTTTTGAATAACTCTAGGCTTTCTTGTGCTTTAAGTGCGAGGAAGCATCCCCTATCTTGATCTGTTCTTCATCCTGTTACGTTAAAGCCGGAGGGTGTAAATACAGCACATTATCACCCTCCGTCTTCGTTATTCCCCAACAGCTGTCTGTGAAAGCAGCAGAGAGTGGAATAACTCAGAGAGGACGAGTCTCTCTCTCTGAGTCTTCCTGTCCACGCATGGCAAAAAAAACCCACCAGCTGGGAGCAAAAGCGAATCTGGAAACATCTTCAGATGTTCCAGGGACCCCGCCGTGACCTCGCTCCGACTATGCGGTTGTGTACAATTAGGTTGATGTTTTGATCTGGTTATTAACCACGCGGCGAGTCCCATGACTTCCCCAGAGAGGCGACTCTGATGATGTGTTCAGTGTAGTTGACGCTGTCCCTCATCCCACGCTGGTGACCTGCGATAGTGAATCACCTGTACGTTCTCCTCCATCTCCACTACAGAAACAAATGCTTATTGAATGTCTAACAAACGAACCGTTCTCATTCATCCAAAGCTGCCTAACGCCACATCCGTTTTGTATGGCGCATGGTGTGTGCTGGTCAGTTTGGTGCCCAGCAGTAAGAGCCTCGTCTGTCCTGAGTTGTGTTAAACCCCTCACATACACGGGCAACACCGGATCAAGACACATTCAGACACGTCTAGTTTCTCACAAGGGCATTTTGAGTAGGAACATCACCCCACTAAAATGTACCTCCAAGTTCCTAACTAAATACAGTTCATTTAATTATTATTTAGAAGCGAAAATAAATTCCGCTGTGACTATCACACGTGAATCATATAGTTACGCATGGCAAATTATGTAATTTAAATAATTAATCATATCACAATTATGTAAATATTAAAGTTCGTTCTCATCAACTGCAACAAAATTTGGCTTCGATAACTGTATAGTTTTGCGTTGCAATTGCGACTCTGTGTCTGTTTCCTCATACATGCACTCTAGAAGCCATGATGAAATGTTCACTGTCACTTTACACTCACACTTTACCCTCACACTTTACCCTCACACTTTACGCTCACACTTTACACTCACAATTTATACTCACACCTTATGCTCACACTTTACTCTCACACCTTACACTCACACCTTACGCTTACAAGAGGAGTTAATGTGATTGGATATTGCGTCTGCACACCTAACCGCACATGTACATCATGCATTCAAGTGAACCCACCCAGCTTTTGTGTCTGCGCCGCTCAATAAAATAGCAAACATTTCTGCACCTGCGCACAAAAATAGACCCATAATTATATTATTTTATGCTATCGATTTTATTATCCTTCTTACACAACTCAGGAGTCTTTAGTTAATTACATTTTGATTCCACTTGGAGCAAACAGCCTTAATGAGTAACTGACCAGCCAATGGGAAGTGTCTGTGAACAGGACCTGGACCCCAGGGGAGTAATGGGATTGGTGGTCAGTCTTCACGTCTTTCACATCTTTGTCTTTCTTTACGGCTCTGAGGGAGATCCTGGGATAGGAGGATACATGCTGTCAGTCCTCTCCAGGATCTTCGCTGTGTGGGATCTCCAGGGTCTATGCCATGTGGGGAACTCCAGGATCTTATCTTTGTGGGGATCTCCAGGATCTACACTGTGTGTGGATCTCCAGGGTATATGCTGTTTGGGGAACTCTAAGCTATGTGGGGATGTGTTTCACTAGACTTGTGGATCTGCTTTGTGGCAGACACACATGTGTTTCCCAGATGAGTCAGACACACCTTTGTGTTTCCCAGATTGTTTCCCAGATGAGTCACACACACCTGAGAGGGGCAGGCATAGTGGAAGACAGGAGAATGTATAAACAGTGGTGTCCCAGGAAACAGTGGTGTCCCAGGAAACAGTGGTGTTCCAGGAAACAGTGGTGTCCCAGGAAATCAGATCAGTGTTGGAGTTACGTTTGGTTAAGTTGCATCACATGGATGACTGTGGGGAGAATACACCTCTTTGGGTGTGTTGTCATGATGGAGAAGCATAGAGACTGCAGCTGCCCAGAGCTTTGTGTGTGTGTGTCTGGGTATGTACTGTGTGTACTTCCACTTGTGTATCCTCTTGAGTATAATAGCTAATGATAGCCCTTTGTTGCACGTAGGAGCGGGAGTAATTATCTGAAAGCGTGAGTGTGTATGGAGCAGCGGTGTCTGCACACATGTCCCTGTGTGCCACGGAAACAGGACACACTACAGGAAGAGGGGTGTGCAGTGGTGACAGATAATAGCAGCAAAGTGTGTGTGGGGTGTGTGTGTGTGTGTGTGTGTGTGTGTGTGTGTGTGTGTGTGTGTAATAGTGCAGGTGTGTGAGGAGTAAGGTAGATGGTGAGTAGTGAGTGACCCAGGCCCGTGTACTCTGGGCACACCACATGGTCCTGTTCATCCTGCTCTAACACACCTGTATTACATATCATGGCTTTGTAATGAGTGAAATCAGGTGTTTTAAAGTTGCAGGAAAAATGCCAGAATGCCAGAGGTGTGTTTGACAGAGGTGTTTTTGACAGAGTTGGGAGTGTCATGCCCAGCTGTGCCCCCTCCTGTCAATCTTGTTTCTGGTTCCCTTTAGCTCCTCCTCTGTCTCCCTGTCATGGCTTTGTTTTGGTGTTCCATGTGCTAGTGTTTTGTCAGTTTGGTCCCTCCTTCCTATCTGCAACTCCACCCTCTCATTAGTGTCCCCACCTAGTTTCTAGTTTCTCCCTAGTTAGTGTATGTAAACCCTGTCCTGTGTCTTGTGCAGGGGCAGTTATTGTATTGTATGGAATCTGTCTTTGTGAAGTACATTTTGGATCTTTCTGGTTATAGTATTGTATTTGAATGCCTGTTATCCTTCATTGTTATTGTTCTAAGCGGTGCCCCCCCCCCCCTGTGGGTGCTGTTACACGCAGCACATCTGGTTATAGGATGTTTCCATGCCTGAGCCATCATGCCGTGCTGCCATTTATAGCACTGCACGCTGGTCTGTGGAAGCACCCAGGTTAATGTCAGTGGCTATTAGCACTTCTATTATCTGTCTGCCTTCCCTGCATATTAAAGGTTTCTGCCTATAGTTGCTATACCCAAACGTTTTGGAAACCTCCATCTGAAAGGGTTACATCAGTTGACATCAATGGACGTAATCTTCCACACGAGCATTGTTGATGTCTCAATGATTTCTCATTGATGTCTCATTGGGGCCTCTTCAGTTTCTCAATGTCTTGGCTTCCTCTAAACTCTCTTCAACTCCACATTACCGTATCAGGGTAGTTTACATTACTGTATTGGGGTTATTTAGATTACTGTATTGGGGTTATCCACATTACCATATCAGGGTTGTTTACATTACTGTATCAGGGTTACCCACATTACTGTATCAGGGTTATCCACATTACTGTATCAGGGTTATTACACACATTTTACTACTGTCCTACTGTCAGTGCTCAGTGTTCAGTATTGTCCTGATGTAGTCACTTGTGGTGTTCTCAGTGTTCAGAAGTGTTTTCTTTGCTATGTTTACACTGGTCTCCTTCATAAATAACTTTGAGAAGCTTTGAGAATGCGTATATTATGTATAAATGTGCTTTTTTCATAATAATGCTCTTTTTTGTGTTTGCTTATTGTGTTAGTGCCTACATGTTTATTTATTATTACAACATAAATATATATTAATAGCCTCAGGCTAAGATCATTCCCATGGCCAAAATCAGTCATGAAAGTCATGAAACTCCTGAAAGAGACCAAAAAAGCTCACATACTGCAGACAGGGGGCAGGACACTGCAGACGGGGGGCAGGACACTGCAGGCAGGGGGCAGGACACTGCAGGCAGGGGGCAGGACTCTGGTATGGTCAGCCAGTCCACATCAGAGTACAGGAATGACAGTCTGAGTTGTGGATTATTATTTACAATGGGATATTATCTGGAACAACTACAGAGTAGATGTACTTGCTCTGGATGCAAACATTTTAAGAAATGTAATTCTTAAACCTGGAAGAATAACAAAAATAGTTGGATTTATGGAATTAGAACAAATGCCACTAGAAACTCGTCTAAGCTTTGATATTAATAAGAGAAATTACAAACCGGATTACAAAAAAGTTGGACACTAAACAAATTGTGAATAAAAACTGAATGCGATGATGTGGAGATGGTAAATGTCAATATCTTATTCGTAATAGAACACAGATGACAGATCAAAAGTTTAAACTGAGAGAATGTATCAATTTAAGGGAAAAAAAGTTATTTCAAAATTTCATGGCGTCAACAAATCCCCAAAAAATTGGGACAAGGCCATTTTCACCACTGTATGGCCCCTTCTCACTCTCAACAGACGTCTGGGGACAGAGGAGACCAGTTTCTCAAGTTTAGAAATAGGAATGCTCTCCCATTCATGTTTAATACAGGCCTCTAACTGTTTAATCATCTTGGGCCTTCTTTGTCGCACCTTCCTCTTTATGATGCGCCAAATGTTCTCTATAGGTGAAAGATCTGGACAGCAGGCTGGCCATTTCAGTTCCCCTATCCTTCTCCAACGTAGCCATGATGATGTGATTGCTGAAGAATGTGGTCTGGCATTATCTTGTTGAAAAATGCATAAAGAACTTCGAAACAACATCTTTCTGCGCAACAATGGTGGAATTGGTGATCCTCTTACCATCTTGGCTTCTGAGAGACACTGACACTCTGAGAAGCTCTTTTTATGCCCAATGATGTTGTCAATTGACCTAATTAGTGTTAATTGGTCTTCCAGCTGTTCGTTATATGCTCAATTTCCTTTTTCCAGCCACTTATTGCTACTTGTCCCAACTTTTTTGGGATTTGTTGAATCAACATATTTTTCCTTTAAAATGTACTCAGTTTAAACTTTTGATCTGTGATTTGTGTTCTATTCTGGATAAAATATTAGATGTTGGCACCTCCACATCATTGCATTCAGTTTTCATTCACAATTTGTTTAGTGTCCAAAGTTTTTTGGAATCCGGTTTGTACATAAAGGGGGGTTTCTGGTATTAAAGTGTGTTCTGAAGTCTTTAAACTGTGTTGTGCCGCTCCACTCTGGTCCGTCTGTGACCTCCTCCAGTCTGTGTCTGGGTTTGGTGTCTCCTCAGCTATCTTACACATACTCCTGCCCTTCAGGGAGTTAGACCTTTCACAGATTACACACTCTGAATACCAGGAATCAATACCTGTTTCCCCCAAGCATGTCTTCTTCTGCAGAATCCTCTCAAATATATCTGTTGGAGCTGACTAGTCCAACTCAGTGCTACATCCTTCCCCGATTCTTCATTGTCTGCAGTACCAGTCGTCACCCACAAACTCCACATATCTAATTTTCTACTTCTCTTCCAATCTGGGTGTCCAGGCGCCTGTAGCAGCTGTCTTCTCTCGTCCGTATCTCCTTGCCTGTGTCTGACATCATCTGCCTGCCCCATCTGGGGGTGGACAGGTTCCCTTTAGAGACTCTATGGCTTGCTCTCTGCTTTCATGGCCCTCCTACTGTACCCTTGGTTCACGCGCTTTGTGATGATGTGTTGAAAGTGGAGTCCAAACAGAAGATAGAACTGTACAGAGGGAGTGGATGGGAGAGAGAGAGAGAGAGGGGGGAAGGAGGGGAGAGAAGGGAGGGAACAGGTAGAATGAAGGAGAGACTGGGGGAATGGAGAGGAGGTTAAGTGAAAGGTAGGGAGAGGGGAGAGGGGCTGATGAGGGAATAGACCACCATGATTACAGTGTGTGTGTGTGTGTGTGTGTGTGTGTGTGTGTGTGTGTGCATGTTTGTTCTCTAAACAACACCGTCACACTCATGTGAATGTGAATGCTTTATGAAGCCATTCCTGTTAGTGTGCTCCTACCCAGTACTACTATAGCTGTGGCAGTGTTTATGTAGCAGTGTTTACGTAGATGATTTTATGTAGCAGTGTTTATGTAGCAGTGTTTACGTAGATGATTTTATGTAGCAGTGTTTATGTAGCAGTGTTTATGTAGCAGTGTTTAGGTAGCAGTGTTTAGGTAGCAGTGTTTATGTAGCAGTGTTAATGTAGCAGTGTTTACGTAGATGATTTTATGTAGCAGTGTTTAGGTAGCAGTGTTTAGGTAGATGATTTTATGTAGCAGTGTGTATGTAGCAGTGTTTATGTAGCAGTGTGTATGTAGCAGTGTTTACGTAGATGATTTTATGTAGCAGTGTTATGTAGCAGTGTTTACGTAGCAGTGTTTACGTAGATGATTTTATGTAGCAGTGTTTATGTAGCAGTGTTTATGTAGCAGTGTTTATGTAGCAGTGTTTATGTAGCAGTGTTTACGTAGATGATTTTATGTAGCAGTGTGTATGTAGCAGTGTGTATGTAGCAGTGTTTAGGTAGCAGTGTTTAGGTAGCAGTGTTTAGGTAGCCATGTTTATGTAGGTCTGTTTGCGTAGCAGTGTTTAGGCAGCAATGTTTGGGGAGCAGTGTTTGGGGAGCAGTGTTTGGGGAGCAGTGTTTGGGGAGCAGTGTTTAGGCAGCAGTGTTTAGGCAGCTATGTTTACCAGGCAGTGTTTATGTAGCAGTGCTTATAGTCCTCTTTAGATCCATATGGGAGCAGGGCTGCAGGGTGTTGCAGACTAACCCACTTCACCATGGGGATAGGGCCCTCGCACGTGAGCATATTTTTAGTTACCGATATGTCTCTCTTGGCAGTCAGATGAAGGGGTGATATTAGCAGGCGCTCTGTGCAGGTACACACTTCTGCGTCTGACCAAGGAAATGTGTGTAGTGTAACTGGAGTCAGATCTTCCCTGTGCTTTAACCTGTCCAAGTGCGCTCTGCTATATATTGGGCATCCAGGTAGATACACAGGTCCCACAGTGTCACTGACGTGAGGAGTACTCATGTTCCTAAGACCTCTACCTGAGGGATGACTGCTCCTCTTTTATGTGTGATCTTCAGCCTGTTAAACATGCATGAGAGAATCTTGATACCTTGATGTGCTTTGCAAACAAACAAAGAGACAACAAAAGCGTCACCCACAAATGAACACAAACCCCCTTTACAGAGGCATAAACTCACGTTGCGTAACGATGTCCTCGGCCACTCCGAGACGCCTGGGAGAGCTCTGACAGATGCTGCTTAACAGTGTCCTGAGTACAGACACACTGTTCGCATTACGGAAGCGCGTTGGAGCTGGCGGTATGATCCCCGCTGTTGTGCTGGGCCAGCTTCACGTCATTTACACTCAATTCACATGTTCAAAAAGCTCCTAGCCCTTCTGTGCGCAGAGCTGAAATCTGTGACCGATTCCTACAGAACGTCCCATCAGAGCTCTGCTATAGCAAGTACTCACGATAGCACCACTGTTACTGCGATTTCATACCTGATATTATTGTAACATAATAGTTACGAAGTGGCATTTAGATATGCTTTGCGTCGCGGACGTAATCAGCATATCTACACGCCTCGGTATTTCCGAGTATGACGCGCCGAAGTCAGAGTGACCTTTCTCAGATCTGTTATTCCTTTTGCTAGTTTCTCATTTGTCATTGTGCAGGCTATTTGCAGCAGTGCTTTCCCCGACTGCCTGTTTCCCAATTCTTCCCCACTCTCCCTTTCTCTCTCTCTCCCCCTTTCTCTCTCCTTTTCTGTCTCCTTTGCTTTTACACGAGTGCACACGCGCACGTCTCCTTTAATCCCTGTAAATCAGGCTCTGCTTTGTGCGTGCTGCAAGCAGGCGGGTCTCAGCGGTCGAGTCCCGCTCCATCAGGGTTTGTGTGTGTGTGTGTGTTGTTTTAATCTTTTTGTGAGGGCAAAGTGGGAAAACATGAACATTTTGCTGGTGTGCTCCCCTGAGGAAAACACTACAGAAAGTGCAGTTAAATTAGGTGGCTTTGTTTCCATTTAAATAACAAAAAACTAAAATAACATTAATGTTTATGAAACATTATGAAACAAAAACCTTTGAAAAGATGGTAATATAAGAACGGATACATGCATGATTTGGGACTTCATGAAAACTTGATAGCTTTGATGGCAGGTGAGCTCAAGACTTTGAGTTTTGATGCAGTGTTTGTATAAAAGTGTTTGGCCCAGTGTTTAATACTGTGCTAACTCTTCACTCTCCCTATTCCCATTTCCTTCCATGATATGCATTGAGAGAGGGTGTATTTTACAGAAAAGACGTGTCTATCAGACATACGCATATGTTTTAGAAGCATACAGTCTATTTCTTTGTTTTCTTTTCTCAAGATTGTCTCTCTTTCTGTGTTTTCCTCTATCTCTCTCTGTCTTTCTCTCTGTCTCGCTCTACCTCATCTTTGTCTCTTTCTGGTGCATTTTGAAGATCTGTATTTCACAGATGATAGTTATTGGAGACCCTCAATTGATAGGGAAGCAGAAAGTGGCACGTGAGCATGTGAGTGGGTACAGCTCCAGGGCCTGAGGAGCAGGGGGCCACGTGAGCATGTGAGTGGGTACAGCTCCAGGACCTGAGGAGCAGGGGCCCACATGACCTCCTACATGGGCGTGCGTTTGCTCCAGCAGGGCACGCCGCACCCGGCAACCTGGCTGGCTAGCCACGTTTGAACTGGCGCTTTGAGCTGGTGTCGCAGTGCACCAGGGGTGGATGTGAAAGTGGCTCCTTGATGAAGAAAAGACCCTGTGCTGTTCACCTCACACCAGTCAAGCGGCTGCAATGCAGAACGCACCTTGCTGAAATAAATCACACTGTACCGTCAGCCAGCCTGTTTCCTGTCTGCAGCTCTGGGAGAGGAGGAGGAGGTGTGAGTAGTGAACAGGTGTGATGGAGAGCGCCAGAGAATGTGAGGGAGGTTAGTACAGGGAGAGAGTGTGAGGAAGGTTAATACAGGGAGAGAGTGTGAGGGAAGTTAGTACAGGGAGAGAGTGTGAGGGAAGTTAGTACAGGGAGAGAGTGTGAGGGAGGTTAGTACAGGGAGAGAGTGTGAGGGAGGTTAGTACAGGGAGAGAGTGTGAGGGAGGTTAGTAGGGAGACAGTGTGAGGGAAGTCAGTACAGGTAGACAGTGTGAGGGAGGTCAGTACAGGTAGACAGTGTGAGGGAGGTTAGTAGGGAGACAGTGGGAGGGAGGTTAGTAGGGAGACAGTGTGAGGGAGGTCAATACAGGTAGACAGTGTGAGGGAGGTCAGTACAGGTAGACAGTGTGAGGGAGGTTAGTAGGTAGACAGTGTGAGGGAGGTTAGTAGGGAGACAGTGTGAGGGAGGGAAGTCAGTACAGGTAGACAGTGTGAGGGAGGTCAGTACAGGTAGACAGTGTGAGGGAGGTTAGTAGGTAGACAGTGTGAGGGAGGTTAGTAGGGAGACAGTGTGAGGGAGGTCAGTACAGGTAGACAGTGTGAGGGAGGTCAGTACAGGTAGACAGTGTGAGGGAGGTTAGTAGGGAGACAGTGTGAGGGAGGTCAGTACAGGTAGACAGTGTGAGGGAGGTTAGTAGGGAGACAGTGTGAGGGAGGTCAGTACAGGTAGACAGTGTGAGGGAGGTCAGTACAGGGAGACAGTATGAGGGAGGTCAGTACAGGGAGACAGTGTGAGGCTGAAAACAGCAGCAGCTGTAGGTCCTCCTGTTTCCTGTGGTGAGTTTTCAAATGTA